>PVKA01034436.1:0-23450 GCA_004027165.1 Ctenomys sociabilis
TAGGCAGTGTGCTTCACACAGGGCACTGTGTGAAACTGGGTGAATTTGAAAATCTAGTGGAGGTCCAAGAAATTGTCAAATCCAGCAACATAGAACCTCTGAGGAGAACTGTAAGCAGTGAGCAAGTCTGTTCTAAGAAAAAGACATCAGGTTTACAAATAATGACAGTGCCCTAGGGGCAGAGCCACCCAAGTCCTCCATTTCAGTAAAATTTTATGAGGTAGGTAACATAGAACCACAAGACACAATGTTTACCCTGTTACATTTCAGTCTTGTTTTTGGTTCCTTTCTTTTCTATCTCCATTTTCTGCCTTGTAAAATGGAATGATTACCCTGTGGCTTTGTATCTAGGCAGTGTTTAATTTTCTTTTGTTTATTTACAGGGACTCAACAGGTAAGAAAGTGGCTTAAATCTCATAGGAGACCTTGGACTTGGACTTTTCAGAAATGCTGAAACTGTTAGTACTACAAGCAGCTGAGTTAGACAGAAATATTACAGGCAGTCAGACAGCTTTAGATGGAGCCGGTATAGAAGGCCAGATACTTCCCAACTGTGAGAGAGGTAGACACCCCCACTGTGGGCCAAACCTTAAGACAAAAGATCAAACAAATGCATACCTCCTTAAATATTAAGATCTAGGATTGATATTCTAAGTAGGTCTCTCACCTTGAGGAAGTGCGGAAAAGGCCCTAACCCAGCCCCCTAAAACAAAAACTCATGTTCTATATTCATGCCTGCTTGCCATTTGACTCTGACTTCCCCATTTGGTTCTGGATTTAATCAAATTTACCCGAGCAATTGTGCTTGTAGTCCTATTGGTTGACCACAGTTTTGTACTACCTCATTCCCACCTAGTGCATTCCCATGTTTCCCACCTTAGACTCACCTCACCTCCTGATTTTGTTCTCTATATATTTCCAAGAAAAGGCAAATACCAGGGAAACCCACTCAGGTCCCCCTTCTGTCTCTCTCTCAGACTGAAGCTTTCTTTCCCCCAATAAATATATTCAGTTCTTAACCTCCCTTGTTCCTAAAATTAATTCTTCAGCTTTAGAGAACACAAACTTGACCCACATATCTTTCAGGTTGGGAGTTTCAGTCCCCTGTACATTAGGATTTTGGTAACTCTTAGAGGTGAACATTACACATTCTTTTCTTTTTTTTCATGTATTTACTACAAGGTCTACAGAGTCTCACTACACAGATTGGACTCACAGTGATTCTCCTGTTTTGAGCCTCCCAAGTGCTGGGATTGCAGGCGAGCCAACACGCCCAGTCTCAATCGCTGTCTCAGCATGCCCAGGGGTGGGGCCAGCACAGCAAGCCTAAGCAGGTGCTTTAGGCTGCTGAGCTATCTGGCCAGCCCTACACTTTGCATAAAGATGGGTGCATGCTTTCTGGGGGATAGGGGGAGAATGTTATATATATAGATATCAAGATCTCCTCTAACATCTTGTGGTCATAGAGGTGGCTGGATCATGGTGGTGTGCTAATGATCCGTGAGTAGGCTACATCTCTCTGCAGATGCTCTGTTTCCCTACTTCTCCTTTCATTCTCTGTCTCTTGCTACTATGCCATGAGCTGTTTCCTCTCTGCCACACCTCTCTACCATGCTGCACCTGCCTTGAAATCAGCCAAACATGAACTGAAACCTCTACCAACCAGCAGCAAAAATAAAGTATTTTTCTTTCCTTTCTTTTCTTTTGTTTTCTTTTCATGTATTTGGTACAGGGTCTCACTATGAAGTTCAGACTCATAGTGATCCTCATGTTTCAGCTTCCCCAATGCTGGGATTACAGGCATGCACCAGCAAGCCAGGATTCAGTGGCCAGCTCAGCATGCCCTGGCTGGCACAGCATGTGGTGCTGGGGATGGAACCCCAGGCCCTGTGCTTGCCTAAGCAGGCACTTAGTCTGCTGTGCTATCTCGCCAACCCTTCCTCCTTTAAACTGTGGGATTTGGTATTTTATCCCAACAAAGAAAAGACACCATCAAAGGAGAGTCAAAAGAACAAAGAGCCCTGTTGTGCACAAGACAGACTACATCCACCCACACAGCACACCCAAAAGCTGTGTCCTACAACAGCACAGAACATCAGGGATTTTATAAGGGTTATTAAATGGACAAAAATGTCAATACTGCTGTGCATGACTGCAAATCACTAAAGTGAAACTTCAGCAATTTCAAATCCAGAAACAACATTGTTGGTAAGTAACGCTGAGTGTGTTACTTTTGAATGATATCCTATGGAGGGAAATTTGGTATCCTTAACAGAAAGCGGACAGAGAATGAAGAGAAACCGTTTTTGTTGGAGGAAAAAAGAAATCTGGCTAAGAGTTTTCAAAGCTTTATAGTAAGAAGGAAATGGCTTGTGCTATTTGGGATTACTTAGAGGTATAGTATTTTAGCTATTTGGGAAAATTATCAGACTTTTATTCAACTGTATGAATTCAATCGTGCCAGTGAATTCTTGTGCCAATCAAAGTTTCCTCTCAAGCTTTGAGATATCTAGCTCTATAGACCTCATCAGCCTACCTCTTCTCACTGTTATGATCCTTTGTCTGGGAATGAGCAGGCAACAAAAGCCTTGAAAGAAGGGTGCCTTGCCAAGATATAAATTTTGTTTAAGTGTCTCAATAACTGACACATTCAGGACATATTAAATGCAAACTACTTTTCCTTTGTTAATGGTCTGTTGCCTAAGGTTATGTTTATCACAGTGACCCAATATGTTGGGAAGCCTTTCCATTGAGTTACAAAATGCCTAAGAAAATCAACTCAGAAGGAGGAAAGTTTTCTTTTGACTCAGTTTCCAAATTCCCACTCCAGGGATGTTTGGCTCTGTTGTTTTGGGAACGATAATGAACAGGTAAGTCACAGGAGGGGACTCATGATGGCAGAAGGTGTTCACTTCATGAGCCTGGGAAACAAAGAGAGCTAGGGCTGGCAATATCGCCTTCAAGGGCACGCTCCCACCCACCATCCTTCTTCCTACGAATCCCATTTCTAAGTAGTTCTACCTTCTCCCAGGGTCCTCAAGACTGATACTCAAGCCTTTAATGCAAGTGTTTTTAGAAAAACTCAAAAACCGTATTACCTAGAAAACAAACAGATGTGCTGAAGACTAGGAGAAAATATTTTTAATGTGTTATCTGCTGTGTACCAGGAGCTATTCTTAACAGGCTACATTCAGGAGCTTTCCTTATACCTCAGCCTGATTTCAGTGACTCTTGGGCTGCTACTCTCCTGGTATCTTAGAAACGCCATAATGGAGCTTTGGGAACCTTAGCAAGCCTTAACTAATAAGCATATAAACTGATGCCTCTTGGCTCTAGTCATCAAGAAAAATAAATTAAAACCACAATGGAAATTATTCCTTATCCCATAGAGAGACTAAAGCTAAACAGACTTAAATATTATAAAAACAGAAGAAATCAGCCTTTCAGAAGAAGAAAGTAGGAACTAGGGGGATAGCTCAGTAGAATAAATGCTTGCCTAGCAGGCACAGGTCATGAGTTCAATCCCTGGTACCACAAGTAAATAAATAAATAAAAATTTAAAAAGACAGCAAAATAAAAAAGAAGAAAGTAATTATTATTATAATATTAAACAACCTACCATGTACTGCAACAATCTTCTTATTTTATATTTACTTCTAAAAGGAAAGCTCATGCTAACACAAGAATTGCATGTAAATATTTGCCACAGCTTTATTTATAATGCTGCAAGTTGTAAAAATGTAGCTGTCTAGCACACAGGTGACTGACTAGGTCAGCTGTGGCAATCCTACAGCAGAACAGCATTCTCAACAGAGCTTGGGCATTAAAGATGTGCTGATTCAGATTCAATCTTGAGAGACACAGGACTCCTCCAATGAGTGACACAGCCAAAGGCTGGCCAAACATTGAAATTTGTACCGTACCCTGCTAGTGAAGCTAAAGAGGGAAAACATGAATGCTCTGCATAGAAAAGGATGAAAGTCCTGAAGGAAGTTCCAAACATAAATCCAGAGATTACAGAATGAAAGTATGAGTAACAGAAGTGACCAATGTGAAGATAGTGTAGATCTAAACAGGAATGTGGTCAATGATCAACTAATGAGAGACACCTAAAAAAGAATATGAAAAACAGGCTCCATTGCTCCTAGATGATTCACAGAAAACTACCACTATATGAGTCATTGGGATTAGCGAAAAATCAGAGGGGCATAATAACTTCAGTTATACAACTCCTAGTAGAAAACCTTCCAGGAATGAAAAAACTTAATATGCAGATAAGTAACACATATTGAACCATGAACAGAGTCACACACACACACACACATAACACCACATAATAATTAAAATACCAAAAATACAACATAAGAACAGAATTTCCAACCTACACCATTGTATTCTGAGAAATTATCTTTCCAAATTGATAGAAAAGTGAGATACCTTCATGATAAAGAAAACCTAAAGAAATTAATTACCTTTCAATCAATATTCAAAAAAATGCTTAAGCATATCCTAGGATTAAATCATCAATGTCAAAATGTTCAGTAAATTGAATACATCAAGGAGGGTTAACAATTAAGCAGAAGAGAAAGAAAGGAGAACAACAGGAAATTAATATAACTAGAGGAAGAAGTTGATGTACATCACTTATATGCCATCATTGTAAATGGATTCAATTTGCCGAGCAAAAGACATAGATTAACAGAATGAATCAAGAAACAAAGTCCAACAGAATGCTGTAACAGGAAACATATTTAACACAAAAAGAAGGGCCGGCCAGCAGCTCAGAAGATTAAAGCGCCTGCAAACAGGCACAGGGGCCAGGGTTTCAATTCTGCACTGAGATGGAAATTGAGAGGGGTACGGTGGTGTGCACCTGTAAACTTAGCTCTTGGGAGGCTGTAAACAGGTGGTTCACCTAAGTCCGATTGAGTAGTGAGACCCTGAACACCCTATAGAACCTTCCCTAAAATGCAAAAAAAAGAGAAGAAAAAAAATCACAAAAAGAAATTCATAGACCAAAAAAAAAAAAAAAAAAAAATTAAAAGATAGAAAATAATATTCCATGCAATGAGAAACTGAAAAAAAGCAGGAGTAGCTATCTTGTCATCAGACAGCGGATTTTAGGCCAAAGTTAATCAAAAGAGCCAAAAAAGACATTACATATTTAATGGAACTATTCAACAAGAAGAAAAAATAATTACAAACATATATATATATATATATATCAAACCGCAGTGCTTCATCATGCACACTCTAACGCACATCTAAATCATAAACTCTTCAAAACAATCATGGTGGAAGACCTCAGTACCCCACTCTTCCAACTAAGCACATTGCCTAACAATATTAAGAAATATCACAGTGGAACCAAATCTTTGAACAAATAGCCTTAATAAACAGATTATTTCACCCCAAAACAACACACATCTTTTGGCTGTACATGACACTTTCTCTAAAATAGACTATACTATCGAATAAAACATGCTGAAGCAAGTAAAAGTAATAAAAAATTTACCACGCATGTTATTAGATTATGATGCAATGAAACTAGACATCAATAGTAACTGAACCTATGCAAATATATGGAAATTAAACACATTTTTGAGTAATCATTGATTTTCTTTTTTTTTTTTTTTGGTGGGACCCAGGATTGAACTCGTACGTACCCTTATGCTTTCCAGAGAAGCTCTTATTCTACTGAGCCATCTCCCCGACCCTTTTTTGATTTTTTTTTTTTTAGAATCATTATTACACCTTTTTTTGGTTGAACCAGGGATTGAATGAGTTACAACTTTTGATCCCCAGTACCAGAAGAAAAAAAAAATCAACCACTTTTGATGACTTACAACTAAGGGCAAAATAAGTGTTTCTACAATAAAATAATAACTCCAGTATAATACTCAAGAACTTATGGGACACAGTAAAATCAGTAGTACAGTGGAGATTTGTAACAATGAATGCCCACATCAGAAAAATAGAATAAAACCAAATAAAACTGAACTAATGATATACCACAAAATATTAGAAAAACGAAAGCAATCTATACCCACAACTTGTACAGAAAGAAAATTGTAAAGATCAGAACAAAACCTAATGAAATAGAAACTAGAAAAATACCAAAAATTTTAATGAATCAAAGATGTATTTCTTTGAAAAATTAGAGAAACACTTAGCCAACCTTGTATGAAAAAGGAAAGAAAAGACGCAAATTACTACAATTAGAAATAAAAAGGGTAAAATTATAATGGTACTGTCAAAATCCAGGGACGTAGGAGTAACAGTTCACAAATACATGCCAGTTACAGAATTAAGAAGAAATGGAGAGATTCCTAGATGTATATGATTTACAAAAACTGATGAAAACTAAATTTTTTCTATAAATCTTTTCATATTTAATTTAAAGAGAATAAAAAGCAATACAAATGATGCAGAAATTCTAAACAAGATAGAGAATTAACATTTTATATTGTATATTGTTATCTTCAAAGTAATTGTTCAGATAACCAGATATAGTCATACAATATAAGCACTAACTGTTCTGATCAATGAACTAATAAAAATTACTAGTACAATTATCTTAGTTATTATGGTGTGTGTGTGTGTGTGTGTGTGTGTCTGTCTGTCTGTCTGTCTGTCTGTCTGTCTTTCTGTTTTCCCCTTCAAACAATTCAATAACAGGTAATGAAATTGAAGTAGTGATTCCAAAAGCTACCAACTAAGGAAACATTAGGACGTGATGCATTCACAGTTAAATCCTACAAGAACTTCAAAGAAAATGTAACACCAACATTTCACAAACATTTTAATGAAGTTTAGAGGGAGAAGCACCTTCAAAATATTTTTCAAAAGTTAACAGCTTAATTTTAAAATCAGACAAAGATCTACACTAAAAAGAGGACTATACACCAATTTCTCTAAGGAACATAGATGAAAAATTCTTAACAAGGGACTGGCAAAGTATTTGTCACAAATCATCAAATGATCATACATCGTGACCCAGTATGCTTCATTGCAAGGACACAAAATGGTTCAACACATACAAATCAAGAATTATAATTCATCACATAAAAAGAAGAAGGGACAAAAATCACATGATCATCTTAACAGATGCAGAAAAAAAGTTTGACAAAATTCAATGTCCATTCATGATAAAAAAAAAAAAAAAAACCTTCAAGAAAATAGATATAGAAGGGGCCTCAGTTATCTTTCTCTCATTGTTGGACAAAATATCTAACGTCCAAAATTAAGGAAGGAAAGTTTTAATTAGCTCACAGTTAGTGGAGGTTTCAGTGCATAGTCCCCTGGCTGTAAGGCAGAGTATGACAGAAGGCAGCAGTTCATGACTGTGGAAAACAAAAAAGACCAAAGGGAGAAGTAGCAGCTGTGGCTTGTGGTTAGCCTCTCTTCCCTCCATATTTACTGCAAGGACCAGAGCTTTTTGGAGGAAGTGCCATCTTTCATCCTTCCTCAAACTCCATTATATATCTTTTAAGTGCTGACTCACTCTAGAGAGGGTCCTACATACCCTAGGGTGGGCCCTGCACACCTGAGGGAGGGATCTCCATGCCCTAGGGAGGGGGTATAGAACTACACAATGTCCATGCCCTCTTCTTGCACAGGATGAGGATGCTTACAAAGTAAGAATCTTGGCTTTCAGGGTCGTTTAAACTTCTAAATTTCTCAAGTTAACAGAATGTATCAACCACTACAATCCACCCCTTGTCAACTTGGCAGATAGACATACTTCTTTAAACTAAGATATATAGACATGTTTGTTAATGTTTTACAGTTTGAACACTATAACACAGGTTTAACTATCATTAAGAATCACTATTAAGTCTATCAGCATTATATTACTTGAGAACCAAAACATTCTGCCACTGTCCCAACAAAGACTCATGTAAACCCCTTAAGGCAAAAGACATTTAATCTATCTGCAAACTTGCCCAAGCCCAAGTCCTAACAGTTTCAGCAATGCTGAAAAGTTCAAGTCCCATGTCTCTTACAGGATCTAAGGCAAATTTTATTTATACAAATGCTCTTATCTATGAGCATTTGTATAAATGAAAGTTAAACACTTCCAACATTTAATGGCACAAGATAAACACTACCATTCTAAAAGGTATGAACAACAGGATAAAAAAAGCATTGGGACCAAAGCAAGTCCCAAATCTCTCAGGGCAAACATTAAGTCCTGTAATTCCACGTTCAACACCCAAGGCTATCTGTGACAAATTGTGAGCTCCACATGGTTCCACCTCTATGGTACTGCTGCTGGTTGAATCTTCCATGGCTTTTCTCTAGGGCTGGCTTTGATTCCTCCTTGTAGCCTTCCTCGAACAATCCACATTTTTGGCTTTTCCAAAGTCCTGGAGTTTTAACTGAAAAGGCTTCTTACTCACAACTTTGTTTACTGCCCTCCCAGGGACACTCTGCTTGGCCTCCCAGGCCTTTGAAATCTAGATGGAAACCTTCTTAACCTCAGGACTCCTGCGTTCTTCACTCAACCAAAACCAAGGCCACATGGATGATGCCAAGGTCTGCTGCCAGCTGGAGCAGTAGCCAGGCTTTCTTCTCTCTTGGCTGTAGGAGTCAGGTGCCTATATTGCTGTTCACTCTGACCTTGATCCAAGGAACAAATCTGTGTGGTGCTACCATTCTGGAACTTAATGTGGCTGCTGCCTCCATTCTGGAACATGGGGTTCTGTGGCTTTTTCCTCAAAGCAAAATCCCTCACACTTGCGGTTCTGACACTGTAAAGGGTGAGGACCTGTTACCTCCTATAATACCTTCACAAGACCAGAGTCTTTTTTTATTCTCCTTTTCTCCTGAGCAATGAGGACCTCAGTTCTATCTTTTCTTTACATAAATCACTTCCTAGACTCCTTTTCTGGCCAAACTCACATTTTAAATCATCCTGGGCTCTCTGTTCTTGATTCTCAACATAAATCTGACTAAAAGCCTCCAACAATTGCCATGTCACTGCCTCAACATTTAACTGTCTTGAAATTTACTATGTCAGATTAACAAATCCACTGTGCTTAATCTCAGCTTCAGGTAAAGTCTCTGGACATGAACAAAATGCAGACAAACTTTCTGCCAAGCCATAACACAAATCATCTGGAGTCCTACAACCAATGGAATCCTTCTTCTCAGCAGAAACCTCCCTAACCTGGTCTTTACAGGCAGGATTTCTATTAACATTCTGGTCTTTTGAGCTCTGATCAGAATCTTACATACAAAACAGCCAAAAGTGTTCTAGCACTTCTGTCAGTAACATCTCTGAACCATTCCTATCTCTTCCCATAAGCCATTCCCAAAAGCTCTTGAACAATATGATCATGTAGTCACAGCCATGACCCCACTTCTAGGTACCAAATTCTGCCTTGGTGACCTTTCTCTCTTTGCTGGGACAAAACACCTGACACCCAAAATTAAGGGAGGAAAGGTTTATTTAGCCCACAGTTAGTGGAGGTTTCCGTCTACACTCCACTGGTTCCAAGGCAGACTAGCACATGACAGAGGGCTGTAGTTCATGATGGCAGAAAACAACAAGATCAAAGAGAGAAGCAGCAGCTGCAATGTCTATCAAGCCTCTCTTCTTTCCAATTAGACTGTGAAGACCAGAGCTCCTCAAAGGAAGTGCTACCTTCCATCCTTTCCCAATCCCCTTTATGTATCCTTTAAGTGCTGAGTCACTCTAGGGAGGGCCCTCCACATTCTAGAACAGGCTCTCCATGTCCTAGGGTTGGGCCTCCATACCCAAGGGGAGGCCTCCATGCCCTAGTGAGGAAGTATAGAACTATACAATGTCCATACCCTCTTCTTGCACAGGACGAGGATGTTTACAAAATAAGAGCCGTGGCTGTCTGAGTCACTTAATTGAACTTCTCAACTTCTCAAGTTGACACAATGTATCAGCCACTACAAAATGTCTTTATCTCAACATGGTAAAAGTCATTCATCACCAACCTACTGCCAGCATTATACAGAAATGGAAAAAGTAAAAGCTTTCCCTTTAAGTCAGGAACAGTGAAGCATGTGCATTATCAACCCTCTTGTTCTACGTAGTCCCGGAAATTTTATCTAGAACCATCAGACAAAGCAAAGTAATAAAAGGAATATGTATAGCAGAGGATGAAGTCAAAATATCATCATTTACAGGTAGCATAATCCTTTACTGGCGATACCCAAAAATTCCACCAAAAAACTGCTAGGGCTGGCAAATAAATTCAGTGGTATAGCAGGACACAAAACAGGCAAAGATCAGTAATATTCCTACATGCTAAAAATAAATCCCTTAAAAAGCAGTTATGAAAGCAATACCACTTATGATAACATTAAAAAAATACTTAGGTATTAACCTAAGTAAGGAACTGAAAGATCTGTACAATGAAATTTACATTAATCTGAAAAAGGTAATCAGAAAATGGAAAAATATCCCCTGTTGCTGGACAGGCAGAACAAACACAATCAAGATGAGCATACCCCCAAAACTGAGGTGCAGGTTCAATACAATTCCAATCCATGTCATTTCTCTCAGAGCTAGAGTAAACAATACTGAACTTTACATAGAATCAGAAGAGACCCACGCTACCAAAACCAACTCTGGGTAAAAAAGAAAAGCAAGTGTCACCACCACCTCTGATTTGAAGTTATAGTACAAAGCTATAGTGATTTAACCAGCATGATACTGGCATCAAAACAGGCATATGGATTAATGGAACAGAAAAGATGATGTAAGACAATCCCCAGAAATACAGTTATTTGATCTCTGACAAAAGTAAAAAACACATTCATAACCTCTTTAAATAATGGTAGTGCATAAATTGGATATTCACATACAGAATATTGAATCTAGACCTATTCAACTCACCATGTGCTAAACTAAAATCAAAATGTTCCCAAATCTAAATGTTAAAACATGAACAATCTGCTGGAAGATAAAACAAATACATTTCTTGAAGGCTGAGGTATAGACAAGGACTTTCTGAAAGAACCCCAATTCTACAAAAATTAATGCTAAGAATCAACAAATGAGATCATAAAAACTTCTGCATAGCAAAGGAAATAGCCAACAGAATGAAGAGATAATCTACAAAATGGGTAAATATTTACTAGCTATTCTAAAGACAGAGAACATGAGAATATATAAATAACTCAAGAAAATAGTAGATGCCCCATAATAAAAGATCCAATTTAAAACTGTCAACCAAAATGAATAGACATTTTTAGAAGAAATACAAATGGTCAACAAATACATGAAAAGGATGCTCATTATCATTGGCCATCAGAAGAATGTAAATTAAAACTATACTGAGACACCATCTTAACCTGGAAAGAATGGCACTCATTCAAAAATTGAAAAATAACATATGCTGATTAACACACGAGGGAAAAGGTACTCCACTACATTGTTGGTAGGAATGTAAACTAGTTGTGGCCACTATGGAAATCTGTTTGGAAATTGACCAAAGACTAAAAAGAAATTTCATTTGACTCAGCTAACCTCCTTCTTCTAATTTTCCTCCCGAAAGAGTGAAAAATCATCATATTTCAGGTGTACATGTAAAGCCATGTTTACAGCAGCACAATTTATAATAGCTAGTTCTTGGAAAGAGCATATATGTCCATTAATAGATGAATGGATATACAAAATATATTTATATACAGTGAAACACTATACTTCTGTAATGAAAGGTAAATTAAAGAGGAATTCATAGGTAATTGGTTATAATTTGATCATATGAAATTTAGCGAAATACTGGAAGAGACAGCTTCTGGGGGAACTACCCACTCAGGCCCCCCCTCCTGTCCCTCTCCTGGACAGGAGCTTTCTTTCTCTCAATAAGTCTATTCTGCTCATTAAAAAAATAGTGAAATAAATCTGACATACAAGCTCAAGTAGCATATATTTTCTTTTACATGAAAAACATAATACATATTACATAGAGTCTGCCAATACTATATACTCAGTCAGGAAAGAGAAAACTTCATGTAAATATTTTAATACTAAATTTATTTTAATACTAACTTTGAAGGGTGGGGAGATAGCTCAGCATCTAAATTTATTGAGGGCCTGGGAAGCAGAAGATCCTGAGTTCAATCACGGTACTGCAAAATAAATAAATAAATAAGTATATAAATAAATAAAACTAAAATAAATAAACAAATTTATTGAGACATCATAAGATTAATACAAGTTACTTTTGGCCTCCACAATTATTATTATTTTTTTATGTATGTAGAACAGGGTGTACAGGGTCTAACTATGGAGATCAGACTCGCAGTGATCCTCCTGTTTTTCAGCCCCCCAAGCACTTGGATTACAGGGGCACACCACCACGCAGTGTCAAGCACCCTCTCAGAGTGCTCCAGGAATGGGGCCAGCATGACACACCAGGAATCAAACCCTGGCCACTGTGCTCCACCTAAGCAGTGCTTTAGTTTGCTGAGCTATGTGGCTGGCCCTTAACAATAATAAGTTTTTTTTTTTTTTACAGCGGGAATAGAGCTCACAACCTCACACTTGCAAGGCAGGCACCGTGTGACTGAGCTATACCTCCAGCCTTTGGCTTCCACAATCACAAGAGGTGCTCAGCGTGCTGGCCTTTAGCTGCCAGACATTTATTGGTATGGCAAACTGTTGCTTTGGTAACCTTGGCCGTTGAGATTGGTGCATTTTTAATTTCTTCTCTATGGGATGGCAGAGTAGAGGTTTTTCTGAAATATATGACATCTTCTAGAGTACTTCATTGGAGGGCAACATCACTGGGTGAAAAACATCATACTATTTTTTCTTTTCCTGGAGAGTGTAAATAATTTTTAGCAGACTCTGTACATATATATACATATTCATATCAGATATATCAAATATCTATCTATTTATCAGAGATAAATAGGAACTAAAAGTTCAGTTTCTTCCTCAAATTACATATTTCCTTATTTTAAAAAATACTTCAAAATATATACTAACTTGCTTCAATAATACTAAAGGTTTATCTTACTTCATTGAGAAGTTCATGTTTTCAACTATTTCTTGTAAGAATCTTTTAATTAAAAAAACTCTGTTAGTTTATGCTTTGTCTTCTATTTAACTACTTTAAAGACAATGATGCACATTGTAGTAACTATTATTCTCTTATAATGTGGTTATAAATTTTTATTTTAATTTTTAAAATATTAAGAAATGGAAACAAAAGTGGTACAGTCATTTTTACTGAACTCTGGGATTTATTTGGACTTGACAGATTTCTCCTAATCTTTTACTACTGTTCCAGGAACCCCTCCAGGTTACATTATATTTAGTAATTTTGCTTTTTAGTGACTCCAACTTTCCTTTGTTTAATGACCTGGTCAGATTTAAGGAGTATAACTTGGAATATTCCTCCATGTGGACAGGTCTACGTTGTTCTCATGGTTTAACTGATGTGTTGGGCTTTGGAGAGAAAAGCTGTGTGTGCTCATCACACACCATCGAGGTTACATGTTGGTAGCGTAATTTATTACTGGTAATGCTATTCTTAATCGCCTGCACTAAAATAGTGCTTGTAAGATTTCTTCACAATGAATTTATTTACTGCTCTTTTTTCCCTGCCCTTGCATTTGGAAAGAAGATACTAGGTTGTTTCCACACTCAGAATTGGCAGAAGGTTGTGATCCACCTCTTGGCAGAAGGTAACCACATAAATTATTTGAAATTCTTCTTTAAGAAGGATTATTGTAATCTCCCACTTGCCTCATGCATTAAATTCATTATTTTATATGGGTATGAACTTAAGATACTTGTTTTATTCTTTGCGTTAGTATTCAGTACTATCGTGGTTTCCTGCATAAATCACTCCAGCTTTGGCTACTGTGAGCCATTTTAGGTTGATTCCCTCAGTATGATTAATCCTCTGTCCTTTGATCACTTTCTCACTTATAGCCCACCAGATGCCCCTCATTCAACTTCTGTTTTCCTGACTCCAGCGCTATAAATAGCCTGGTGTGAGTGTGTGCGTGTGTGTGTGTGTGCGCTCGCGCGCGCATGGGAAATAGAGTTGGCACCTGTGATGTGAGCATGCAGTAATATTTGTCTTTTTAATAGTACAATTATAGAAGTTCTAGAAACCACTAAGGTACCAGTACATGGCTCTACAGTGGAGATCTGGCTTATGGAAGAATTTACTTTATATATTAGGTATATTTAGTAGATTTCTGTTGCATATTATTTTTTTCAAGTCCTTGTCTCTGTTTTATTTCCTTTTAAATGTTTATAAGATGTTTAGAAAAGCACAGCATGATTAGAATAGTTTAGGCAGCAAAAAACAGTGAGATTTAAAAGTTAACTTATTTTTAATTTAGTTTCTCCAGACAGAGTTGTGAATTACGTTGTGTGGGTGTCGCTGGATTGAAAAAATCTGAACAATCCTCAGGGCTGAACAGAGACAGTAGTTAATTAGTATGCTCTTAAAAGAAAGCTGACAAAAAACTAAGAGCTTCTCAGGAGCATTTATTCTTTCTCAACGAGAGTGTCTGGCGGGAGTTGCCAAGTGAGATTATGTTCATTGTGGTAGTTTATGTTAGAAGATAGACTTCTTATTCATAAATTAGTAAATATTTGTGCATAGTATCATTTTAACCCCATCATTTGGATTTTTACAAATCATCACTTTTTTAAATTTTTCAAGTTTTCAAATGTAAATATTTCAATCTTGTCCTGGTTATACCTTGGCTGAATATATATGCATATCTTGATGGATAATCATGATTCAAGATATGAGGTTTATAAAGTCTGAATATGTGTTTAACAATACATTGAAAAACAAAGCCAAAGAACTCCCATAGGGGATTATTCCTATAAAAGGCTTAGCACAAATAGTGTGTATGAATTTTACTACTGTAATACAGACAACACAACCTTTTCCCTTACTCCAAACTCTACTCTTCTCCCTCTGCCATCTACCTACCTCTCCACCCCCAAGAGATGCACTTTCTTGCTCCTTTCATTTCTGGGTTGAGCTGAGATGGACTTTCTTGTTGTTGCCCTCTACATACGTGAATTGTTTGATCTGGCACAAATGTTTTAACTTCCATTATCTATGAAATGAGAGAAAATAGTGTTTCTTCAGAAGGTTGATGCATGGATTAGATGTGACAAAACATGCCAATGTCCTCACACATTCGCTGGCAAACTGTCAGCAGCCCTTGTGGTTAACTGTAGTAGGATGCTAAAAAGTATTCCCAGACAGCAGCTTAAAACTGCAGTCAGTGTTTTCATTGTTGCAGGAAGCTCCTCCTTTTCCGCTACCCAGCTACAGTGTTGTGGATAAGCCAGCATTTGTGTGATGAATAAAAAGAGATGTCGACAATATTCAAATGTAGACAGGATCCTTTTTTTCCTTTTTTGTGGCCTGCCCTGGGGGCGGGGCTGATACAGCAAGTGGTGCCTGTGCTTTGCCTAAGCTTGCCTAAGCAGGTGCTTTAGACTGCAGAGCTATTTTGTTGGCCCAACTGAATCCTTTACATCACTCACCAGGGCTGAACAGAGACAGTAGTAAGAAAACTGACAAAAAAAGAGAAAAACTAATAGCTTCTCAGGAGCATTTATTCTTTCTCAATGAGAGTGTCTGGTAGGAGTTGCCAAGTGTGATTATATTCATTATGGCAGTTTTATGCTAGAAGAAATACTTCTTATTCATAAATTAGTGCATATTTGAGTTTAGTACCATTTTACCCCATCATTTGGATTTTTACAAATTACCTCTTTTTTGAGGCCACTCTCCTTGGAGACAGCAACAGGGACTGTAGGTGAAAATGGCCTTTTTCTATTACGGCATCATAAACGCTAGGCCAAAATGAAGACAGCTTTGACAGAGTGTCGTCACTTGGATTATTGTATGCCTGGTAATGTCACTTGGGTCCTTTGGAGATCGGTGGAGAAAGCTGTTGTGTGTTATGTTAATATGTATTTGAAATGTTCATCAAAGATTTTGCTTTGAATTTACATGTTTCTCTCAGGGGATTTTTAATTTTCTCTTTCATTAGCCTGCTAATGGTTGTTAGAATTATTTGTGTTTCAGGAAGAGCCCCACAAGAGCAGTCAGCAGTATCTGTTTCCTGTCTGGTAGACTCATGTGAGCCTAAAACTGGAGGTGTGGGCAAATAGCTGTGTCCTACAATTAACAAAATTACTTATGCTTGGTCCTTCTGGGGGACACAGTTACTTATTTTCAGTCTCAAAATGCAAATCCATCCTTCCGTTGGACACACCTCATCTCTTTTTCTGGTATGATATAAATCCTGAGTCCTGGATGGCATCTAAATTGTTAGAATCTACTGTCAGCTTTCCTCATTTGCTTTTATTAAAGTGGACCCTGATCTTTGATTTTAATCATGTCTTCTACTTAATTTAGCTGTTTGAATCGCACCTACATATATTTTAACCTTACCCTACTTTCACATCTAAAATTTAACTTTGTCCTCTCACTTGGAAATTATTCTTCTCCACATGGCCTGGCTTTCACTTTGTTGTCTTGGAGCACAACCTGAACAGGGTTGATACAGGTGCTTTTTATGTATTGTGCCTAGAATTGGTGATGGGAGATGATTCTTTCTCTTGAAAGATTGTGAACTCTGCTTTTTTCTCTTTAATTGAAAGAAAAATTAGAACCAATATTATTGACAGGTTGGTTTTCATATCTCAGAACATTTTGTGAAAAGTTACCATTAGTAAGCAAAATAACTAAGTCTATTATTTAAGCAAACACATTGTCCTTAATGTTTTTCCTTTCATGTTTCTTCAAATCATGTGAACACATGTGAAATATGTGAAAATATTTTATAGTAATTATGACTTTAATTTTGATAACAAAGGTAGTAAAATGTGAAATATGAAAACGTATGTCTTTAAATTGATGAAATATAGTACTAGGACTAATCTTACAGAATAGCATTCATTCATGCACATAAAGCAATTTATACAGCACCAAATTTCATGATATGTGTTTTTAGTTTCTATTATTGTTGATAGCAGATTTCATGCTTATCAACAACAATAGCAACTAATAACACATAAATAACATAAACACTTTATAGTACATGATCTGAAATTTCTTGACCAATTTTCAAATATTTGGTGTAAATTTTTTTCACAATATCTCAATGCACATATTTTGTCCACTAATGACTTAAGGTAGGGAATGTATGTGCAACCCATATTTTACATGTTTAAGAACATGTAAAATATGAGTTGCACATAGATATGAAATGTACACATGTACAGGAAGAGAAGGAAATGTGTCAGGTGATAATAGGTACAAGAAAAGCATGACAAAGGTAGGATGGGGAGAAAGCCAGGGGATGGTATTATTACATTAAAGAGTGTTCAGAAAAAGTGACATGTGCACAGATGTCTGTTTGACAGGAGAGTAGAAGCCCTGTGAATACCTAAAGGAGAAGGACTCTTGTTTCTGAACAGTGTTCCATTCAAAATAAATCATGACCCTTAAAGTCAAATGGCCAAGTGCTCGCCATCCAACTCAACAGGGTTATAGGGCTGCTTTCAGAATGAGACAGAATCTGTACAACTCTTCCTGAGTCATCAGTGACATCTTACTTGATACACTTCCAGGGGCATTAATTTTCAAACAAAAACATAGGCTACATAGCTGACAGTTTTGATACTCCACTCAGCAAGAAAGTGTGAGATCTCTGACTTACAGTGTTAGGCTTCATCAATAGCATTTTTGTAACAGATATATTTTAGCTGTTGTGACAATGTCATGGCTCCATGAAACCATTATAATCAAATGTGCATGAAAGAGTGTATCCATTTGATAGTGTACATGTAAAACTCACTGCTTCGACACTTGCTACATTGAAACCATATAGACAGGCAATTGATGAAAATAAACAGGATGCGGTGTACTGTATGTAGTATTTCACTGGAATGCTACATGGAAAAGTGTTCAAGGGCCACTGATTTATTAATCCATTGATTCATAAACTCATTAAGTGTTTATACATTGAAGAAAAAGCTGCTACCTAGGTCAGAACACTGGAATTCTGGTAGGAATACTGTCATTACTGAGCTGTGTGATCTGAAGAAAATAATAGACTTTCCTCACAAGTTCAGCAATATTTATTGAGATCAGATTTCATGCCAGTCTCTATGCTTGTATTAGGACACAGACATAAACAAGATAATATTTGGGAGGAGATAGATAAGCAAATAATGAAAGCACCAGATGGTGCATGTATATGAAAAACTGTATGTGGTAATGAAATATACAAGTGTGCTAGCGATCAAATTGCCAGGAGAAGCTCAGTGAGAAATTATGTCAGAGAACAGATGTTTAAGAGCAAACAGAAGTCAGGCAAAATGTTGGAGAAAGTTTCATTAAGCTTATTGAATGGTGCCATAGATGGCTGGCCAGATAGCTCAGTGGATTAAAGCATCCAATTAGGCAGACACAGGGAATATGTTTCAGTTTCCAGCATGCTCTGCTGGCCCCACCCCAGGGTGTCCTGAAACAGGGACTGAGACTGGGTGTGGTGGTGCATGCCTGTAATCCCAGCGCTTGGGAGGCTGAAAACAGAGGATCACTATGAGTCTGATCTATGTAATAAGACCTTGTAGTCCCTCTACTAAATACATTTAAAAAAGACATTTAAAAATAAAAAAGAATGCTATAAGATTACTTGATTGTAACAATGTAGCATTTGAACTTTTGACCGGGGAGATAATTTTCAACCATTCAGTTATTTTCAGATGCTTTAATGCTGAAAACCATAGATCTTCTTATTAAATGGATATTTAAAAATTCTGTTGGGGATTTTAAATGATCTTACTTTTACGTCTTCAAAGAGGAATGTCTCAGCCTGAAATGCACAAATACCTTTACGATAACATAACCCAATGTTTTGGTCCCCCTCTAGAACTCCTTTCAGTAGTCTGTGTAGGGTTGGCTTTGTCGTCATGAAATTCTTTAGTTGTTCTTTCTCATGGAAGTATTTCACTTCTCCATCAAACCTGAAAGAGAGTTTGTCAGAATTTGTCCAGGTAACCTGGGCTGGAATTTGTTTTTAAAGAGGACTTGAAATACTCTGCCCATGCTCTCCTTGCCCTCATGGTTTGTGAAGAGAAGCCAGCTGTAATTCTGATGGGTTTTCCTTTGAATGTGATCTGCTTCTTTTCTCTAGTGGCTTTCAGTATATTATTCTTGTGCTGGATTTCTGGGATCTTGACTCTTATACTTCCCAGTCTGTTTTTAATTAGGTTGAAGTTATTTGGCATTCTATACGGTTCAGTTACCTGACGGTCAGATTGTTTCCTCATATTTGGGAAGTTTTCTGCTATTACTTCTGCTATATATACTTTTTATATCATTTGTATTGACTCCATCTTTCTCATTGATGTCTATTAGTCTCACATTGTTCATCTTTGTGTCATCTTGCAGGTGATGAATTACTTCTTCCTGCATCCTAGTGGTTTTTAAAAGATTCTTTCTTACCTTTTCACTAGCTGCACGAGCATCTTCAAGATCTGAAACTCTGTCTTCACTTTCACTCAAATGGTTTTGCAGGACTGTGACTGAGATTTTAAGTTCCTGTATATCTCTTTGACTCTACTTCATGTAATCTATTTCTTTCCTGTATTGCTCATTCAAGGAATCTGCCATTTTTCTAATTTCTTCTATTGTTTTTATCAATGTCTTCTTTAGAAGCAGTTATTAGTTCTTTTACTGCAGAGTTGTTTTCAGATTGAGTTTCCACCATATGTTTCTGTATTTGATTCTTTACTTCAGATACTATGAATTCAGAGATTTCTTAATTTCAGAAATTAATTCTGCTCTGAGTTCTTCTATACCTTTCTGATGTTTCTTTATTTCCGACACCATTGATTCATACATTTCAGCTGAGCTAGCGTCCTCTGCTTTTGTTCTGGATGGGCTTGAGGCCTGAGATTGCATCTTGCTCCTTGTCTTTATCATTTTGTATAACACTGACCTCTGACCTTTGGTACAGTTATAACCTTAGCATCTACTGAAATTCAGATGCAGCTCTATTAAGTTTCAGTTTATCCAGTTATGCCTCACTTGGGTCTAGCTGTTGTGTTCAGCTCCTTCCTGCTGCAGCCCTTGGAAGTGAACCTGTTGTGCCCCTCTGGCATAGCAGTGAGCTTGTGGTGTTCCTGTGTTGTGTCCCTAGTCCAGGGGCAGAGGGGAGCTCAGAATCTCTCCCACACACTAGTGGGCCTGGACTTGGGCTGGATCTGGGGGTCCCAAGAGTATTGCAGAAGTTCTCACTCATTGGGTGGGCTTGGGGGCTGGGGTTTCAGAGGGGTGGAGTGGTCCCAAGGGCATGATAGAGGGTCTCACTCATGTGGTGTGCCTGAATTTTGGCCCAGAGAGGGCCCACAGTGCAGAGAAGCCAGAAGTTCTCCTATACACTTGCCTGGCTTTTTCTGTGCTGGAATTGGGATGCAGGGTGGGCTCTGGAGGGGCAGGGGAGGTCTCCAGAAGGCAGGAAAAGGTCTCTGTCATGCGGCAGGCCTGTTCTTGATCTGGCGGTGCAGGACAGAGCAGAAGAAGCTCTCCCACACACTCGCAAGGAATTTCTAACTAATCATATTGGATCCATAGTAAAGAATAATGACTTGATTTTTAACCTAGACATATACAAGATGTTATTACACAAATGTTTGGAATCAATATGTGGAAGTTCATTTATTTCTAGACAATTCTAGTTCTCTTACCTTATGGATTTTCATAAAATCCAGTACCTTAATTAGTGTTTTACTGCCTTATTCATAGGTAGTTTATTTTCTCAAAGATTGCTATTTGTATTATTTGATAAATACTGAAGACATTTAAAAATATAAATCTGCCTGACCAGCATCCTGCCAAATTATGTGCTAAGGCATTTGTATTGCACCAGATTTTAACAAGAGATCACCCTACATTTTCTTTTATCTTACAAAAGGTTGGATTCCCTTGGGATAAGACCTTATCCACCACTAAAACTATTCAACCAAATGGATTTTTTGGTTGAATGAACTCACTTATACACATCAATGGAAGAGTCACTGCTTTATTCAATGACTGTATCAAATAGCTGTTGTTTCTTGGTTGAATGACACTTATACACATCAATGGAAGAGTCCCTGCTTTATCCAGTGACTGTATCAAATAGCTGTTGTTCAGATATAAAGGTCTCAGTCAATCAAGCCTTGAGAGGTTCAAAAATTAAATTTCTCTTTAAGAGTCATTTAGAACAGATGAGAACACAGTGCTGATCTTGTTCAATAAGAGGTGAAGCTGGCAATCAAACTGAAAGGACTTTTATTTCAATGAAATAAGAGAGTAATAAGAATAGCAGAGATCTCAGAATAATAGACTCCTTTGTGTAAGAAGGACCCTAGAAAGAGGAAAACAAATATTCTTACCGCATGTCTGAGGAAACTAAAATACAGTAAGGTCAAGTGTATTGCAAAAGCCAGGCAGGTGTTTTTCTACAAATGGGTTAGAAAGTGAAGGATATAATTTCAGATGTTTGACATTATCTTCAAAACAGTTTATAAAAGTACATGCAGAGCCACACTGACAACATTGAAAGATGCCCAACCTGTAGATATAGACATACCACAATTCCTGTAATCATAGTCCCTCCATAATTTAAATAGAAACCACCATTTTCAAATATTCATGGCTGGAAATTCCAAGAAGCACATTTTAATTGTTATTTTTGTTACTAGACACTTGGAATTAAATTGATGCTGTCTAAAAAGATCTGAGTTTTGGAGGAAATATACATGGAAAAATAATACAAGACATAGTTTTAAATGAAGTGGAATCAGAAAGTCTTTGGGACTGCAAAAGATAAGATTAGAATAAATCAATGGTAGAATTGAAAGGCGAGCGAGGCTAAAATACTGGTGCACAGCCCATTCCTAATGGGAATTCTGAGTCGTGTTTCAGAGTTTCAGGCGGAGGCAGTGAGGATGGCTGCTTCTGTGGGTGCTTGGCTATGGTAGGTGGGGAGCTGGCTGCCCAAGATACAGGCTCTTATCTACTGCAGCCCTTCTGCACTACCCTGGCCTGGTCCAAGATGTGGGGGAAGAGGAAGATGGCAGGAGCAGTGACACAAAGACTTTCTTTGTGATAAGCTAACAGTTTTCTTAGTTTTGTAACACAACTGTGGATGATACAATTGAATAAATTTCTAAGGACATGGTTTCAGACATGTTTTAAAGATCCCTGAGACTATGCTATATTATTTTTGGATTTGTTTCTCAACCCTGGGTTAAAAAATGCAACTGATATTTTTAATCTTTTTTTAACTTATTTATTTGGTGCAGGGTCTTGCTACATAGCTCAGACTAATAACGATCCTCCTGTCTCAGTCTCCAAGTGTTCGGATTATAGGCAAGCAGTCACCAAGCTGGATTTCTGAGGCTGCAAGGCCCATACTGGCTTCTGGGCCTGCGGGGCATGGAGTACCCTGGTCCTTATACTTGCCTCCCAGGTGCTTACACCATCGTGTTATCTCTCCAGCCCTAAATTTCAGCTGATTTAACAATTAAAATCTATGCCAAAACCTCCCAGAAAGCATAAATAAATAAAGGACAAAACAGGTGAGAGTTCACTCAATTAAATGAATAAGATAATTAAATATACTACTTAATTATTCACCAAGCGTACTATAGAAATGATCCCTGAAAGTATGACTCATCCACATGGATGACACAGACAAAGGATCTACAGAATAAGGTACAGGATTACAAGATAAACCCTGAGGGAACTTCACTGACCTCATAAGAAACATAAAGTACATGTGTTGGTATATAAGTCTTGCTCTATCTAGGTCTTAACCATCCAGCAGAAAAGTATAAAAATGAAGTATACATCGTGGGGCTATAATATTAAGCTGAGCTGTAAATGGCTATGGTCGACAACTTCTTCAGATAGCTCACCATTGTTGTGGAATGCTGGACTGTGTAGGACTGTGTTGTTGAGTTCAAGCATCTAAGTTAGTTGAATGACAATGGAGTGCCCACCTTTGACAGGTGTAGACAAAGGAAGGGGTATACAAAGGAAGAAACATGAAGTGTGTGTATGGACAGTACAGTTGGGATAGATAACACTGTGCTTCTACATAATTCTATGAAAGGCAAGATTTGCACTAATGGTGGTTGGACAGGATATTATGTCAGCTTCTAGTACTATGGACAACCACTAGGAAAATATCAAGGTAGAAAGTATTAATCATTGAATCTTTGCTGTAATTCAGGTATAAAAAATAAGATACACAAACAGCTACACTCTCTTTATTTACTGATAAGAGACATACGGTGTAATAATGTCTGCAAGTATAATATCATGTATACACCTTCTATGATACCAAAACATTATGAAAACAGTTTGCAATGTATTAATTTATCAAATCCATCTTGTCAAGGTATCTTA
>PVKA01034437.1:0-23461 GCA_004027165.1 Ctenomys sociabilis
GCTATTATGCAGATCTGAAAACCTACTACACTGCTGACCCTTTGAGAAGAAACTGAAAATACATAAGCAGCATTCTGAGGACCCAGGTACAGTTCACCATACTGGAAAAGTACTAGGCAGTTCTTTGAACACCTCCTGTAACTGCAAAGGCCAAAGGTACCACGAATGAATCTCATGTCTCAGTAGATTTAGCAATAAAATATAATTTATTTTTCCTGAAGTGTGTATTCAATTTTGTTGGCTGACTGTACATACTAGGGAAGAAGAACATGAGGTACAATGGGGTTAGGTCTTTTCTGTGCCCAAAGGCCCAGCCTATGGACAGGAGAGGCAGTCAGCCCATAGGAAGACAGGCCTGGCAGGAGGTGAGGTCCCTGGGAGCAGAAGGCCCGGAAGCCAGGACTTTCACGGCTCTGCTTCCCTGTAGCCCTGAGGGAACCAAAGCTCATCCTATCTCTGTGAAGGGCCAAGACTGCCTGCCTTGTCTCTGGCCCAGAGCAAGGGGCCCAAACAACTGTGGGCTAAACCCACTGAAGAAGTGAAGCAAATAAATCTCTTCACGTTAAAAGCTGGTTCTGTTAGGTATTTTGTCACAGAATCCAAAAATTTACTGGCAAAGTCATGATTAAGAGACAAGAAAAAACACAGTCATATACATTTGGGGAATTCTTTTCAACCTTTGCAACTTTAAAAGAAAGGGTCAGTCAGGCCCCGTAAGATAGCTCAGTGGTCTAAAGCATCTCCTTTGGCAAGTGCAGGCAGGCCCAGAGGACCACAGTTTGATCCTACATATCACATACTGCACCAGACCGGCCCTCAGTGTGGGCTAAGCTGCCAAAAAAAATTTTTTTTGATTAATTAAAAAAATTATAAAGAAAAGAGCAGGTTGAAAGCACCACCAATGAAGAACGAACCAAAAACTGATTATGAAAGAGGGGAAATGCAGTCCGGAGCTCCAAGGGGCACAGAGAACAGAGCATCAATGCCCATACTTGCACTGCCATCTTTGGCAGCAAGATCTGCAAGCTCAAATCCTCCAAGACAATGTCATCAGAATACACACTATATTAAAAGACGTGCTTAGGCAGACACAGGGACAGGGTTCAATCCCTGGTGAGGCATGCCATGCTGCCCCCCCCCCCATGAGATGGGGATTGAGACTGGGTGAGGTGGCACACACCTGTAATTCCAGCACTCAGGAGGCTGAAAACAAGGGAATCACTACCAGACCCATCTACGTAGTGATACTCTCTAGACCATGTACTAAAAATACAAAAAATAATAATAATGAAATCAAATACAAAGAAACAACGCACACTATGCATGCCCAACAACAGAAGCATGCCAGGAATTATGCCAAGAATAATAAGAAATTGAGGCTGGGGAGATGGCTCAGCAGAATAGGAGCTTCCCTAGTAAGTGCAAGGGCCTGAGTCCAATGCCCTGCTCCACCACAAAAAAAAAAAAAAAAAAGGAAATCACACATACTTCCAATGAGTAAAAATGTTGCTGATGAAGTCAGTTATAAAAAAATCTTAAGGAGAGCCAAGCATAAAGGTGCAGTCCTGTAATCCCAGCACTTTAGAGGCTATGGCAGGACAATAGCACCACAAATTCCAGGGCAATCTGAGCTATATAGTTAAATTCAAGACAAGCAAAGGGAATTTTAGATTGAAAAGAAACAAAAAAGTGAAAGATACAGAAGAAATTAATTACCATTGGAAAAAGGAATTGTTTGTGAGACTGGGTCTCCCTACATACTGCAGGCTTGCCTTGAACTCACAGTGATCCTTATGCCTCAGCCTCCAGAGTGCTGGTATCATATGTTGTGTGTGTCCTTTCCTTTGTATATTTAGACTCACTGCACAAGTTGTTGCTGTTGTTGTTGCTTACCATAAAACCCTATTCGGGGCCAGGGAGATAGCTCAGCAGTCCAAGTGTCTGCCTGGCAAGCACAAGGACCCAAGTTCAATCCCAGGTACCCAAACCAGGTATGGTGGCATACACCTGTAATCCCAGAACTTGGGAGCTTGAAAACAGAGGAGGATCACTACAAGTTTACTTTGTGTAGTGAGACTCTGTAATAAATAATTTTTTTTTTTTTAAATTCTAAACAATCTAAAATCTCTGCCACACATGGCAACACACACCTGCAGTCCTAGCACTGAAATGCTGGGGCAGAGTAGTGCTTCAAGTCTGTGGCCAGCCTGAATTACATAAGAAGATTCTGTGTTAATATTTTTTTTAAAAGTCTCTAACACTGAAAATGCAGTTGTATATTCAGTGAAGGGGGGGGGGGATAGCATGCCTGCTGAAACTGTTATTATAAATAAAGAAGCACAAACTCCATACCCAAGCAAGCCTAGTCATACCAGACTGGCAGACCCAGGGAAGGCCAAGTAACTCATTCCGAAAACCAGAGTGAGGGGCTGTGCCTCAGGGGAGACAAAGCAATAAGTGGGCTTAATGAGCTCTAGTGGCAAAACATAACATAAAGGAATGATTACATAGAACAAAACTGTGAATAGAGTAGGCCACTATATTTGTACAGTATCTGCATGGAAGAAAGGAACATCTGTGAAAGGTAAAAAGAAATAGTACGAAGCAAGACAGGGCCAACATGGGTAATAATACTATGCCTTTAGTTCCCATTACCATACAGGCCGTGCGTGGGTCAGGCTGCCCAGTCTACACACTGCTAGGGAAGCACCCACAGGGCTCTGGGATCCCCAAAAAGCTCCACTTCCACGCTGAGCTTCTCATTGCTTCAGGTCTAGTAGAGCCTGAGAGCCCAGTCTCCTAGATCTGTGAGTGAAAAGGGCCCACAGCACCTGTGCCAACTCATGACTGTGACAGAAAGGAACAGCACATGTGAAAAGTGACAGCATGCCTTGGATGAGAAGCACCACACCAAGAAGAAAGAAGTCTTTCTACCTGAGAGAGGCCCGGACACTTCACTCAAGACTCTACTCAGGATAATAACTGCAGGAGCTCCATCTAATGTAAACCGTTGAAGTATTTTTAACCCTTGCCAAAAACCTGCTTGTCATCTCTGCCACACAGACTTGCCTGATTCTAGCAAGATAATAATTGCAAAGACTTAAGAAAAAGAACACAGTGGGAGTGTGTGCTTAGCAGAAGATCTGAATTCAGTCCCAGTATCGGAAAGGGGAGCAGAGGGGGAGACACAATTCTAAGTTGGCCAGAGCCAGGGATGGTGGCACCCACCTGCAATCCCAGCACTCAGGAAGGTGAGGCAGGAAGGATCATTGGAGACCAGCCTGGGCTACAAAGTAAGATGCTGCCTCAGATCTGACTGACTGACTGACTGATTGGTAGGTAGATACAGACACTTGGCCAGTATGTGAGACAACTGGAATATGCAATACACTACAAGCATTTTGACACATCTGACAATTCCTTACCAAATTAAAAATATTTCATGACCCAGTAATAAATAAGACACAGAAATAGTTACCCATAGAAAGAAAAACCTATGACTACAAAGAGCTCTGAATTCAAATATTCATAGCAACTGATGTCCCCAAACTGGAGACAACCTTTGTCTTTAGCCAGCAAACAAACCAATGTGGAAGATCTATTCAAATGAACACTTCCACACTAGATACACACCATACCATACACCTTAAATGAACTTGCAAGTCTTTTCACTGAGAAGAGACAAAATTTATACTGATAGAAATCAGAACACTGGCTAGAAAAAGTGACCTAAAAAAATAAATAAATAAATAAACACACATACAAAGAACACTTTTAGAGTAATCAAATATCTCCATTCCAACTGGGTGGTGGTCACATGGAGATTCAGGATTGCTAACCCTCGGGGGTCTGTGAACTAGAAATGGGTGCATTTGGGCTGTGCAACTTACACAGAGGGTTTGCTAAATGGAGCATTCAAAACGTGAAGGCTTTTCTCCTACAGTCAATGAAAAGAACTATTCCCTGGCTTACCTTACCCCAGTTAACAACATGCAACTTTTTGCCCTAAGCCAAGTTTTCAAAATATTTAAGAACAGAAAACTAACTTTGCCTAACAATTTTCACACCATTCCCAACCAAAAGCAGCGCACCAGAAAGCTGACAAGTGCTGAACATCCCACCCACTAATTACGCTTCCCCCTTTCTCTGGTTGCTCTGGCCCCCTTAAGCCTTGTGGATTTACCCTTTGCTAGACAGGGAAAAAAAGGTAAAGATCACAGTTTTGCTTTTTTCCTTGTAGTACTCAGGACTGAACCTGTCACCTTGGAATAAACTAATATCCTCCAGGCGCATATCTATTTTCATTTTGAGACAGATTCTGGATAAGGTACCCAGGGCTGAGCTCAAACTTGTGATCCTCCTCTCTCAGCCTCCCAGAGCTGGGAATGCAGGTGACAGAACCCTTCTATAAACAGCTCAGCTCCAGTACTAACCTAGTGCTGAGGGTTGACACAACGGGTAAAAGGGAATGACACTGATATCTCAAGGCCAAGGTAAGTCTCCAGGGGAGAGGCAAATAAAGGAGCAGGCACTGGAGGAGTTGGTGGTGAAAAGGGAAAGGCCACATGAGTCATACTAGTGTGTGACTGAAACACCGTGTCCCCTTTACTCTGAATGCAGGCTATATCTACTGGAGGCCGACTGCTACCAAGTAAAGAGAGCCACACAGGAAAGATTTTAGTATGCTCCCTGCACGTTCTGTGGTTAGGGGCAGAAACAGAACCCAAAAAAATCACAATGGGACTTCACAGTAAAAACTTAGTATTTCAGCACTTGCCTGGAAAGTTCAGGGTCCTGAGTTCAATCCCTGGTACCGCTAAAAAAAAAAAGTATTTCACAGGAACAAAGAAGAGCATATTCCTAAAACAAAATTTTGCTCTGCAGTATCTTGATGGTCATTATTTCACTGTCTGGCATTCCCTTTGTATTTAGAAACATTCTAAGAAGGGGTTTAAGGAATTTACCAGATTACAAAAAGGTTTAAGTGTCTCTGAGATAAAGGAAGGAACTGAAGGCTGGAGCAGAGAAAAGGAAAGGCTGGAGAGAAGCCCACTGTTGCTGGGGAGAGGCAAGTCCCAGCCTGCAGGCTAAACTTATCATAGAGCAGATGGGGGGGGCACCTCAGCTGAGGGGTTTAAGGTGCCACCACCATTACTTTCGCCACTGTCTGGAAGATTACAGGTCCCAAGAACAAGCAAGACCCAGTCAGGCTCTGGACAACCACTCTGTGGCTTCCACGGCACAGGCAGCAAGCAAAAGTGGCACTACAAGAATCCCCAAGCTTCTTGGGAGGACACTGAAGGAATGTTTCACTCACAAAGCTGCAGGCTGCTTAGTCAAACAATGTCAATCTGCTGCTTTTTCATCAACTGGGTTTTAATACATGTCTGGGGCATAATGCATATTTCATGCCAGCTAAATTCCTTTATAAGAGATCCCAAAGGCCTTCCAAATTGTTCTTGCAAATGGATGCACAGCTAGAAGTTGCAGTTCCTATGTGCAGGGTGCAATGACTCATTCTCTGTGGCTGTGGCCCAGGAGAGAAACATGCAATGCTCTCTTTTTTCGTAAAACATGTCACCCTGCAATCGTGAAGGATGGGCCAGGGAGATGGCTCAGTAGAATAAGCACTTTCCTGGGAAGTACAAGGGCCTCAGTTCTAGAAAAAAGGCCCCCGTTAATAGGAAAAAAAAAAAAAAAAAAAAAAAAAAAAAAAAAAAAAAAAAAAAAAAAAAAAAAAAAAAAAAAAAAAAAAAAAAAAAAAAAAAAAAAAAAATCTCGGAGAAACAAAAAGGGATTTCAAATCCTCTGCAGCAAGGCAACAGCACCCTCTGCCAGGAGGGTTTTTAACTTCATCTCAGAGTTAACCTAAGGTAATTTGCATTCCTGTAGTGAATGAATCACATGATAAGATACACCTGAAGATACAATAGCAATTACAGAATTACCAGAAAGCTTCATTTAAAGTCAATGAGGAGGTTTAAAAAATGTAGAACTTTTCTTGGGGGCTTATTGGTTGTTTTGTTTGTCGGTTTGTTTTGGGAGGAGGGGGTCATGGCTTGGGATTGAACCCTGGGCTGCTTCAAGTATGACAGGCAAGAGTTCTGTCATCTGTAAACCGTAAGGATTCTCTCTCTCTCTCTCTCTCTCTCTCTCTCTCTCTCTCTCTCTCTCTCTCTCTCTCTTAGGTGGAACCAGGAACCAGGGATGGAACTCATACTCTTGTACTTGCCAGGGAACCACTTATTCCACTTAGCCATCTCTGCGGTCCTTAAAGGTCTTTTCTTAAAAGGAAAAAGTCTTCTATAGCAATGGTACAATGGATGTTACCTCTTCACCCCCACTCTGCTGTAATGATCATAAACAAAAAGATAATGTGTCTAAGTAGGGCATGGTGGCACACACCTATAATCCTGGAACTTAGAAGGCTGAGGCAGGAGGATCACCATGAGTTCAAGGCCAGCCAGACCTACACAGATAGTTGGAAGCCAGCCTGGACTATGTAGTCATACCCTTTCTGAAAAGAACAAACAAGACAGTGTCTAGATTTTTATGTATTTAAATGGAGTTGAAACACTGAAAGCAGAAACACATTCTTATATATCCATGGGACACATGAATATATTACCTAACACAGGACATGACAGTAACTATACCAATACTACTTCAAAAATTACAGGGGGCCAGGGAGATGGCTCAGTGGAATAAGCACTTCGCTGGCAAGCACAAGGGTCTGAGTTCAATCCTCAGTTCTTCCCAAAGAGAACAAAAAAAAAAGTAAACCTAAAATACATATAGCTCTAATGTATTTCACATGTAATACCTAGAATATATAAACAGCTCAAAAAAAAAAAAGGCGATTAACAGTCAGGAATGGTGGTTTATATGGATAATTCTAACACTCTGGGAGGCTGAGGCAGAAGGATAAATTCAAGAACAGCCTGGGCTACGTAAATATAAAGCTGGTCTGGACTACTTGAGGAGACCCTGGTTTGGAGAAGAAACAACGAGGGGGTAAGGGATATGGGAAGCTCATGCCCAAAAAGTACTCAGCCTCAGTTTGGTGAAAAAAGCTAAGTTCTATGTTTTTCTTTCTGAGATCTGTCGCACCACAGTTCTGGAAACAGCTGATTACTCTGGGCCTTAATGCCCGCTGGGGAGGCAAAGCCGGAAGGAACGTTCCCACCACGGACCAGGTGCAATGTGCAGGTGACACAAGGGTGAGCTGGCCTCATTCGGCCCCTACACACTGCAGGTAAAGGACCACAACATCAAGACATCTGGAGCAGCACAGCCCACAAACCAGCAATCTAGGAGGCCAGCGAAGGATCATCTCAAATTCAATCAGCCTGAGCTACTTAGTGACTTGGGAGGACCTCTTCCCAAAAAAGTAAAGAAAGATGGGACACAGGTCAGTTCAAAGGCCCTGGGTTCAGTTGCCAGGATCACCCTTTCCCCCACCCACCTATCACTTCCTTCTCTACAAACAACCATGTTGTGTGTGGGTGTGTATATCATTTTTAAAGGTATTTTTTAAATATGTAAAAGTTGGCAGAAGTTATAAACAAGAAAATATGGGATAGGATAAGAGACCAAGGAAACTGCTCAATGCTGAGAAAGGCAAATTTAAAAAAAAAAAAAAGAAACGTAAATTAAAAACAGCAATGAGTTGAATTCATCATCAAAAACCAAACAAACTATGATAGTAAACACTGACAAGGGAACAAGGAAATAAAGGCTCCCGGGCTGCTAGTGGGTGCACTGGCAAGCATGTTGCTATATGAAAGGAACATTCTCTTCCCACCAGAAACAGAGCACATGTACTTCCAGCCAGCCCTGCTCTAGTATTACTGTGTGAGAGATGTACAGGAAGCAATGTTAAGTAAACAACGGTGGAAACAACCTAAATGTCCAGTGAATGCTTTGTCAACGTCAGGACTCTTCTAGGAAGGAGACCATCATAAGGAAGCGCTTATGTAAACTCCAGTGCCCTGGCCCTAGCAGATACAAGCAGGAAGAAGAATCAAGACTGTGTGAAGTGAGAAAAAGCTACGTGACAAACCGTGACCCTACACACTGCTCCAGTCCACAGAGCAAGGGCACCGACCACAGCCCTGAAGACTCGGCAAGGAGGAGGCCCAGACGTGCTCTGAACATTGGTGAATCTGATATACTAAAAGTGATGCCAGGGGTTGGGGGAGATAGCTCAGTGTTCTATGCACCTGCATGACCGGCAAGCACAAGGACCCAGGTTTGATCGCCAGTATGCATGTCATGCCATCCATGAACCCTGGGTAGGCTGCACCACTGAAACCAGGTGTGGTGGTACAAAACAGTAATCCCAGTGCTGGGTAGGCTGAGACAGGACGATCGCTACAAGTCCAAGCTGTGTAGCAAGACCCTCTATTCCAAAGTAAGTAAATGAATAAAAGATTAAAAAAAGAAGACTTCAGAATGCATGCACACACAACCAGGTGGTATTCCCATTGTTTATTCTGGAGGAAGGGGTTCTTAATGGTGGGTGAAATGCCTGTGAAGAGCTGAGCTAAAGTCATCAATCCTTCCTTCTGCCCAAACCAGGTGTATAACAATAAAACCTTTGCACGGCCACTCAGAGGCACAGCGCCTGTCTGCGAAGCATGAGGTTGGACTCCTGGTACCCAAATTAATACAAAAACTAAATAAAACCTTTGCACCCTTTCAGATTCTGTGCTCAGAATGCCTGCACACACGTGTCCTAGCACTGGGCTTCAGCATTCACATATACTGTAGCAAAACAGGACACCTGAACATACAGATCTCTTTCAATGCCTTGGGGATTCCACTTACACGTTAGCATGTAAGTTATCAGCCTGAATTGCCTACCTAGGAATACACAAGTATATATTTTGGAAGTGCAACGGGGAAAGGAAGAGGGGGATCACAAGGGAGGGAGAAAAAAATCCAATGTTAAAACCAAGGAGTAAGGCCAGGGGTATAGCTCTGTAGCAGAGCACTTGCCTGGCTCGCATGAGGCCTGGGTTCTAGCCCCAGTAAAGCCCCAAAACAAAAAAACAACCAGAAGGAGTTAAAGACTGTCCTTACTTGAAGTTTTATGACTGAGAAGAAACTACCCTACTAAACTACCTACCTACCACATATGCTCCAAAATCCTATAAGATTGCCACAGTCAACATCCAGTAAAAACTATAAAATCCAGGTCTTTGCTCCTCCCATGATATCTTAGCTGAATCTTTATGATCTTTTTTTAACAGAGGGAGGAGCAAACCATAACTGCAGGAACAAGAGTATCCAAAACCTAACCTTTTTTTCTACACTAGAAGGGAAAAAACCGAGAAACTAATTTCTCAACTTGGCCCTGCTCTAGTTTAACTCGAACAAATTTAGAGAAGCAACATTACTACATCTGAAAGACAGCCAACATTTACTTTGGCAGACAAAAACCAAAGTCACTGAAGTTATTTTTTATTACTACTGAAGTGCTGCAACAGGACCAACAGCATGGTTATTTCATTACTTTTTAATGGATAACCAAGAGTGCTGTGTCCAAATTGCCAAAGCAAGGCAAAAGCAGGCATGGGGTGCACCCACACACACGGCGGGGTATGTAAGGCTCACCATCCGATGGCAGTGCCCTGTGGCTGCCTTACTCTTCCTCCAACTCCCTAAACACAAATCCTGCATGTCACCAGGGGAAAGGGGCTCAGTCTAAGTTATCCAGACAAGCCCAAGGTCAGTTAATATGAGGTGCAAGTCAGGGCAACATTTATTACTGTTTGCCATGTAAGAGCTAGTGGGTTAAACACAGAATCAAAGACAACCTTGAATTTAGATGTGTAGGCAGGCCTGGGAGACAGAGGAAAGAGGATCTTGGGTTCAAGACTAGCAGGAGCTATGCCGTGACATCCTGTCTTAACGAACCAAAGCAAAGAAAAAGCGGCTGAGAGCTGGGGAGGAGGATGTATTTGAGAGGTAGAACATATGTGTTGCACAAGGCCTTGGGTTCAATTCCAAACACAAAGAAAAAAACAATTTTTGTTATTCCATCAACCACTATAAGCTAGCAGAATTTAGAGGAAAAGTAACTGCTTTAAAAAAAAAAAAAGCCAGAAGCCAGGGAGATGGCTCAGTGGAATAAGCGCTTCCCTGGCAAGCGCAAGGGCCTGAGTTCAATCCCAGGATCCACCCATTAAAAAAAAACCTGAACAACATAGTAATACCCTGTCTCAAAAACCAAAGCAATGGGCAGCCAGATAGTACTAAAGCACAGGCAAGTGAGTCCTCACCACCATGAAGAAAGGAAAGATAGGATTGGGATAGAGAAAGCACCACATTTTTTGACAGCTGTGAAAAGTGTGAGGGAAAAACCAGACTATAATTCATACAATGTGCAGGCCAGAAGGTGGCCAGGGACAATCCCCAAGGCACTGTGCTGAGACTGTGAGAGAGACTGGGTGTCTCTCTAGCACCTGTAATCTCAGGTTTTGAGAGGCTGAAAATAGGAGGATCGCTATGAGTCCAATCTATGTGGTGAGATCCTGTAGTCCCTGTACTACATACATTTTTAAAAAAAAGAAAGAAAGAAAGGACAAGCAAGCTAGCTAGCTGACAGCAGAGTTCATTAGTAGTGAACACCCTATTACCTCTGAGAATCAATAGAAGGGCAAATTACTATGGTGTACCTGGTTGTACATCTCACAGTATATACCTGTACCCCATAAAAACATGAAAGCTGTATAAATTTATCAGTTAAAATATATCTAAAGTGGGCCAGGGAGATAGCTCAGTGGAGTAAGTGCTTCCCTGGCAAGCACAAGGGCCTCAGTTCAATCCCCGGCCCCGCAAAAAAAAAAAAAAAAAAACCAACCCTGAAATGACAGTGCTGAGTTGAGCCAGGGCCTCTATCACCCGGAACACCCAGGCTCCAGCCACTGGACAAAACCTGTACTTACTACTGAGGGAAGGGCACTCTCCGTGGCCCTAAAGTGCTGCTAGGTCAACGAGAACATCCTGTTTGTCCACATCAGAAAACATAAAAATGAAGCGTCACAGTCACAGCCACACTCTTCCGTACCAACAAGAAAATGACAACATTTATTGTGTTATAAATAGATGTACACATTTCATTATGTGAATTTAGCAGTGTTTTTCTCCAGGGGAAACAAAAAGGAATTTGATCTCAAAGCATTCCTTCCCTTCCCCTTAACTTGTATTTCACATGTCAACTATTTTTTTCCTTCCAGCCCCGTAAGCTTTTAACTGTGCCTGGACACTGCTTTTTGAGTGTCCTCTTTCACTATGCCCCTGTGTGGCCTCCAGTATGCTTGCTGAAGAAGGGAGAAAAAAAAGTGCACACATAAAAAGGACCCCAAAGGCCTGTTCCAGTACCAACTGTGCAAGGTGAAATTCCAATGTCCACATCAATGGGCAAGACCAGGGGTACTCCTCCCCAAGCTCAGGAACCTGAGGTGTCCTCCATTTCAGTCTATGACCCTCTCCCTGAATTTAAGCCTTTGCACCCTCCAGGCAGAGTTCCTTCTTTATACCCTGAAGATCAAGGATCTGTCTTAACACCTTGAAATGAGAAACCTGCTCCCAGTCTTTCCCTGCCAACACCCTACAACTGTGGGAGGGACGGATGATCCTGCTGTGAGCCAGACCTAAAGACCAAGTAAATGATAACCTCCCCAAAGATTGGCATCCAGGAGGTCCTGTTTTACATTCATGTCCGCTTGGTACATGACACACTACCCCATTTGGTCCTGGGCCTATTCAACTTTACCTGACCAACAGTGCTTATAGTCCCATTGGTTGACCATGATTTTGTCCCACCTTGCATCCCCCCAAGCAAGACCCCTTTTTCTCTACCTTAGCCCCTGTAAAAATAACCTGATTCATGTAACTCAGTTGTGTTCCAAATTTTCTGATCAAGGAGATTATGGGGCCACAGAGGAAAGTGACTGATGATATAGTGTGTGCCTAAGGAGAGCCTTATGGAGAAAAAACATTTTCTCAGGCTTTCACCGAGAGCAAATTGGTCAAGCAATGGCCGTGACTCATCCACAAAGTTCACACTGGCAAAGGATCTAGAAAGTGTGGTACGGGGTTACAGGATAAATCCTGAGGGGACTTGACTGACCTTATTAGATACAAAAGTTACATTTCTTGTCATATAGGTCTTGCTTTATCTTGGTCTTAACCATCCAGCAGAAAAGTATAAAATCGAGGTACATAAAGTAGTGTTATATTAATTTGCTGAACTGTGAAATACTCAAGCCAACAACTTCTGCAGATAATCCACTACTACTGTGCACTGCTGGACTGTGTTGGATTGTTTTGCTGAATTCACACACCTATAGTATTTAGATGCCAATGGAATAACCATCTGTGACAGGACTAAACAAAAAAAGGGGATACAAAGGACCATTTTGTATTCGTATAGACAGAATAGTTAGGATAGATATACAGCTACTTTTGCTTAATTCAATGAGTAGAAAGATTTGTACTAATAGTGTTTGGACAAGATATCCCGTCTGCTTCTTGTAGTATGGATAACCAGTAAGAAGATAACAATGTACAATGTATTAATTATTGAAACTGTCCTATTAATCAGTTTTAATACTCATTGCTATTTGTTTCTCAATAAAATAAAAGATTTCAGCTAAAAAAAATAAAATATAATAATAATAATAATTTGAAAGAGACAGCTTCCTGGGCAACCCTCTTGGGCCCTCCTTCTGTCCCTCTCCGACAGAAGTTTTCCTTTCCAATAAAGTTTTACCCTCAACCTCCATTTGTTCCTAAAATTCATTCTTCAGTTTTAGAGAACACGAGCTCATCCATGTCAGGTCGGGAGTTTCACTTCCCTGTCTCAGTATGAAGCACTTACACCAAGAACTCATTATGGTGGACCTGAAAATATGAGGAAACTGTCACTTATTAACAAAATGTACTGGAAGAAGAAATTTGCTTTTTCTTTGTGTTTTCTTCTTCTGTTGCAGGCAGCTGAGTTATATGAAAATAGTACAGGCAATTAGACAGGGCTAAGTCCTCTTCCCAGTGTGGAAGACAAGATGCCTTGCAACAGTGGGAGGGACAGGCACTCCTGTTGTGGGCCAGTCAGAATATATTCTCGGTAAGGATGGATGGCCATCAATCACCTGAATAGGCCAGGCAGTCATTAACCCAACCCTCTACAGTAAGAGCTCCTGTTCCGTATTCATGCCTGCTTCCTATGTGACTCACTTTCTCATTTGATCCCAATGTAATCAATTTTACCTGAGCAACTATGACTGTAACCTTATTGGTTAACCATACTTTTGTCCCACCTCATGCCAACCTTGTAAGTTCCCATGTTCCCACCTTGTAGTCTGGCTCTGCAAAAATGCCCCCTAAAAACAGCAGGCAACCCACCTGGGCCCTCAAACAAACCTCTCTCAAAACAGAAGCTTTCTTTACCTCAATAAATATATTCAAAGCTTAACCTCTGTTGTTCCTAAAAATGATCCTTCGGTTTTAGAGAACTGAACTTGTTCAAGGTATCTTTCAGGTTTGAAGTTTCTTTCCCCTCTGTCACTTCTAAGATTTACCAGGAATTGGACAGCTGATGGCTTTGAAACTCGGGAGAAATATCACAGACACAAACCACAGCAGGCCTGCTTCTAAGAAACTACTGCAGAGACAAAGACAGAGACAAAGACAAAGTGATTACCTCTCTAACATTTTTTTGCCAGGAAAATGAAGGCAGTCTTCTCTCCTACAGGCCAATGTGGCATCCTCTGCTTGGTGAAGCAATCTGAGGCACCTCTCCAAAGCTCTTGTTAACTCTTTTTTTCCTTCTAAGAAAATATCCGCACTGCCCCTAGCCCCACTATTCATGGCTTAATTTGCAAACTCCATTAGATGAAAAGTACCAGAAAATTGCTTGTCCCATTTTATGCAGTACCTTCCCTATAGCAGTGACACAAGCAATTAGGCTAATACGTTGGTGTCCCGGGAGGACCAAGGGGACAAAAGTCTGAACTTCCTAAATGGAATGAAATTTTCCCCCACTATAGAAACAAGGTTCAGAGGGTGAGAAAAGGAAATTGCACTGCAAATGAATTCACTATTTAATAATACAAGACAATAATCAACTGTAAGTCCTTGAACTTACATTATACCTATCTACTGGGATGTTCCTGTAACTTCCAATACATGACTGTAAAATCCTGGTCAATGAAAAGGCAAGAGAGGTGGTGGTAAGATGGACTTTAATTAAAATAATCCAAGTCCAGTTAATTCAGAAGCATCTGACTTGAACACCTAGTCAGCTGGATAACAGCAGCTGCTTCCAATTACAAGCAATTTTAAATTAACCAGTATCGGTGTCTAATGAAGCTGTGGATGTAAGAAATTCTCCAATTCTGAACATACAGCTGTGCACACGGCAAGAAAGAAAACGGCCACTGCAAAGATCCAAACGCCTGTCTACATAATTGCTTTGTAGATCCTGACAAAGTTTTCCAGCTTGTTCCTGTCTCTACCTCTGACCCCAGGGCCTCTGTGGCCCGCAGGGACTGATGGGGCTTCCAGCTCTCCTGGAACCTCCCGCCAGCTCCAGACTGTAAACTTAAAAAAGCCTGATCAAAGGGTCCTACAAGCCTCCTGCATAGAACATTCCAGAAAAGACAATCAGCTTTGAACTGCAGGTGGAGCTTTAGACCTCCAGATGGTCAGTGGCTTTAAAAAGGGTCCTACTGATGTGTTCAGAAAGAAGCTGGAAAAGGAATGGGTGCCAGATTGCCTTCCTAAGCCAGTCAACCACCAAAGAGTTTATAGGTGCCAGTGACCACTGACAGAAGGTTCCAGAATTGAAGGTAACAGAACCTTGCTTGTCTGGGCCTTCTAGGCTGCTGCCCCCTCCTCATACATAAAAATCTCCCTCTGCTTCCTGGAGGACTGTGCAATAAATCATTCTAGAAACATCACCATTAATGTACAAGGCCTAGGTTCGATCCCAGTGAAGAAAGTTAGGTCAGTTACTTAACTGTATTAAGTCATATGAACGAAAATAAATTTGGTAAAAATGAAATTTTGCTTTCTGTGAATGCAACAACATGCTGGTGAACTGCCCTTTCCCACAATTTCGTGTTTTACAAATAGAACCTGTTTTCTCAGAATAAAATGCTAGTTAATACACAGACATGCTTGGTTTTCCTATGAAAATAAAATGGCTTCCCAGGCAGGGAGGAAACCTCTCAGTCACAAAGTGACTGCCCAGCATGTGTGAGGTCCTGGGTTAGATCCCAATATTAAAAATAATAATTAAATTAAATGGAATGTAATAATTCTTTTATCAGACAAAAAGGCACCGTACTGGACATGGCAGCACACCCCAGCACTTAAGAGACTGTGGCAGAAAGACCATAAACTGAGCCAGATTAACTTCACAGGTTGGCGCTTCCAAAAACAAACAGACAGAGCATGGTGGCATGTAACTGTAATCCCAGCACTCAAGAGGCTGAGGCAGAAGGATCCCTGAATTTGAGGCCAGTTTGTGCAAAAAGTGAGCTCAATGCCAGCCTGAACCACATCATGAAATGAAACCCTGTCTCAAAAAAAAAGAAAAAGAAAAAGAAAGTATCAGCTTCTTCATACACCTCTAGAATGTTCAAAAACTACGGACACTCTCCCAAATTTTTCATGAAATACAGAGAAATAGGGTTTTTGCAAGGAGAGCGCTGTTTTGCAGGGAGAGTGCTGTTGCATTTTGTTTTGGCAGTACTAGCAAAGGAAACAGCCCCTACACTAACCTACATTCCATGCTGTTTTATTTTGAGACAGGGTCTCAACTAAGTTGCCCAGGCTGGGCTCCAATCTATGATCCTCCTGCCTCAGCCTCCCAGAGTTCTGGGATTGCAGGGGTGCCCCACCATGCTGGGCCTTGAAACTGTATTTGTTAAGGCATGAAAGACAACATTCTGTGTGTTTTGCTTAATATGAAAAAAAGACACAGCAAGGTGGGTGTCTTTAGCCTTCACTTACAGTGTCTCTAAAAATCTTTAGGAAAACTGCCCTGAAAAATAATTCTGTTAAGCCGGGCGTGGTGGCGCATGCCTGTAATCCCAGCACTCGGGAGGCTGAGGCAGGAGGATTGTTGTGAGTTCGAGACCAGCCTGAGCTACAAAGTGAGCTCAAGGCCAGTCTGAACTGCACAATGAGACCCTGTCTCAAAAAAAAGACAAAAAAAAAAAAAAAAAAAATAATTCTGTTGATGAACACAACCGGTTTACAAATGACTTCTCTATTGTACATACAACCGTGGAAGAGCAGAATGTAAGTGTGAGAAACCCATTTATAAATCTGTAATCGTTTCACTATCCAATTTCATGTTTATGGAGAACCACTGTGGGTATTAAAACTCCTAGCAAATAAATGCAAATCACTAGGACAAGCAGTGCTATGAGCATGGGGAAGACAGGGTGCTTCCAAGCAGAAGGAACCCCACCTTCCCGCAGGGAACCACAGAAGCTAGTGAACACCACCTTATGAATGACACAACTTCCTCCTCTATAAATGGCTACTTTCTACTAGGCTGTCTTTCCTATCTTCATAACAAAACAAACACAACCTCTTCACCTGTCTATTTTTTAACAACTAAAAGAAAACACTTGAAATAATGATTTTCAAAGCCCAAGTGAGAGAAAGGGAATGAAACTGGGCTGATGCAATCAGTAACAATGTAGCAAAAGCAAATGAGAGAAATGAAATGGAGCAGCCAGCACAGCTCAGATCAGAACTGAGTGACAGGCCCTACCCCATGGAACAGCTAAGGAAACAGAGATTCAAGAATCAGGAGAGTAAATTAAATTGGTCCCATCTTTACAGACTTCACAAGTAAACTGGATTCTCAAGTCAGCTTTTGGAGTAATGGGGGGAGATATCCACCCCAGTCCCTGTTCCAAACTGCGCCCACAGCACACTACAGAAAAACAGCTAAATTACAATAGGAAAAAAAAAAAAAGCATGGTTTATAGAGCAAGAGCAAAGTGTGGCAACACACACCTGTGACCCCAGCACTCGGAAAACTGAGGCAAGGGAGTTGCCATGAGTTGTCAGCCTAAACTACACAGTAAGAACCTGTCTGGGGGGAGAAAAAAAATTAAGTTATAAAAAGCATCTAGAACCAGGTGCATTAGGGCATACCTATGGGGACAACACTCTGGGAGGCTGAGGCAAAAGGATCACAAATTCGGATAAGCTGATGAAGCCCTATCTTTAAAAAAAAAAAAAAAGGATGTGGGGAGAAATAGTGGGGACTGGCAAGTGCAAGGTCCTGAGTTCAAGTCCAAATACCAGAAAATAAAAAGGGCCAGGATTGTAGCTCAGTGCTGCCCCACCCCACCCCCATGCAGGATTGTAGTAGATAATCCATTCAATCCATGGTTAATGCCCAATAAAAACTTTTTTTAAAAGACACACAGGACCAGTGAGATAGCTCAGTGGTCTAAAGAGCCTACCTAGACAAGTGCCAAGTACACAGGGACCATGGTTTGATCCCCGGCAATACATGCTGAGCCAGCCCCATCCCCAGGGTGGGCTAAGCTGGCCACAGAAAAAAAGACACACAAACTTTTAGGGTGTATTCTAGATAGAAAACAGTAACAACTACACACAAAATTTCTGATGTTGCTCTGCGTCCCCAGAGACACATGACAGTGCTGGGAAATGCACAATAACTGAGGCAGACACACTCTCCCAGTGTCTGTGGACACCAACCAGGCTCCCTTCCACAAGAAACCCTTAAGGACCCTCCTCAGAAAAGATACAAGGCACTAGGCCAAAAAGAGGCTCTTTCCAGCACTGTTGTAGACCTTACAGTCCCAGGACTGTTGACTCTAATAAATTGGAGGAGTTCTGCTTGGGACAGAAAGAGAGGAAGAACAGAACCAAACTGCCGGCCAGAGGATTTGCCCTACATTCCTGCCATGGCGCCAAGGAGGACACATAGCCCAGCATCTCCCTGGTGCTGGCAGGAAATGCAGAAGCCCGGGTCCTGCCAGGCCTGCTCAGAAGCTGCACAGGACCTTGTGTGATCAGGATGACCACCTCTGGTGTCACTCCTGGATACCACCCCTCCCCTTCCTCCATAGAAAAAAATGGACTGTAAAACGGGACAGGGAGATAGTTCAGTAGACTAAGTGCTTGCCTGGCAAGCGCAAGGTCCTGAGTTCAATCCCTGGTACAACAACAACAACAACAACAAAAAAGCACAAATGCAGCCAGGGAGGTAGCTCAGTACACAGTGACTGGCTAGCTAGTACAAGATCCTAAATTCAATCCCTAGTGCAAAAGAAAAGGACAAATCCCTGGTTCCGACAAAAAAAAAGAGGACAAAAAGATTATCTTTAAGGAACGAAACATTTTTTTAGCTCAGTTTACGATGGTTTCAGTCTATATTCAGATGCCTGCAATAGGCAGACTGGCACATGGTAGAGGGCAGTTCTTTGGCGAGGGTAGAACTCACACACAATCCCAGCATTAATTAATTACAAGTTCTAGAAGTCCACCCCATAAGTGCATTAGGCTTTTCGAGGACAACTTGACACAAACCATAACACAGATCCACATTCATGAAATTAAAACTGAAGCATGGGAATTCATTGTGTATTTCAAAACAGCTACTGCAGCATGTTGACTGTTCTCAACACAAAAAAATAATAAACACAAATAAATAATAAATGCCACGCTGGGTGTGGTGGCATACACCTGTAGTCCCAGCACTCAGGAGGTTTTGAGTTCAAGACCAGGGAGGTTTTCAGTTCAAGACCAGCATGGGGCTACTCAAGGCCAACCTGAACTACACTGCAAGACCCTGTCTCAAAAAGACAAAATAGAAGAAGTTTGAGGTAACAGGCCAATCACCCTGGCCTGATCCTGTATTAAATGTCACACTGTATCCCATATGTACTATTACATCACTAATAAATAAAATAATTTTCTAAAAATTGAATAAATCCAGGCACAGAGGCACATTCCTGTAAGCCCAACGCTATGGGAGGCTGACGCAGAACGAACACAGATTTAACTCAGCCTGGGCAACTTAATTAAGGCCCTGTCTCAAGCCCTTTTAAAAAGGGGCTGGGAATGTAGTTCAGTGATCACTGCCTTGGAAATATGCCCTGACTTCTCCCCAAGGGAAGCAAACAGAAGGTAAATATCTTGCCCACAGTCCCACAGCTTTCTCAAAGCAGGGCCAAAAGCTGTCAAGGCCAAAGGTATGGTTTCAAGTTCAGGTACCTGTTCCACAGCTAGAGGTGAGACAGAACAAGTGTTTGCCTAGCATAGCAAGCCCAAGGCCTGAGTCTGTCTGATGCCCAGCAAATGCCAAAAAATAAGGTAGCAATTTTAAGCCCATAAGGAGACAGTCAACCACCTAACATCAGAATCACAGGGATCTAAGAACCTTGGGCAAATTCTTCCCCTCAGGTTGTGGTGCTGGGACCTAAACAAGGACTAAGAAACAACTATGCTCCCTGCTGTGTTAAGTTTCTTAACATTAAAAAAAAAAAAAAGCGAGAAAGAAGAAAAACACCAGCCAGGCACGGCAGCCCCCATACAAAATCCCAAGGAGCCCAGCCTGACCAATTTAGCAAGATCCTATCTCAAAGTCCAAAAAAACAAGGGTTAGGTATATAGTTATGTGCAGAAGGGCTGGCTGGTTCAACATCCACTATTATCTGCCCTCCTAAAAATGTTTAATCACTGTTTTCTATACAACTACTAAAGAAATGAAAAGGTTGGAGTAACGCTAGCTAATCTCTGGACACAACTTCCAGGTGCTGTCAACAGACACTGCTTATTCTCCAATCTGTGAGGTGAAATAAATCAAAGCACCCTTCCTGGATATCTGATCTAAAGCTAGGCTGGACTGGGGCTTCACTTCGGGACTCTGAAGCATGCGTCCATTCTACCTAGGCAGTAAAAGAAGCACTTTAAATATCTCCTACATAACAGCAGTTTTTCCTGATGTAAATAAATGTTAGCTCTCTAATCTCCTAGACAAATGCTGAGAGGCACCTCCACATAGTACCAGATTAAAATTCCAACCTCACTCAGCAGCAATCAAGGTTTAAAATACTTTATTTTCCCCCCAGACTTCGGTACTAGTAAGTCTGAACCAGGGCTCTTTGCACTGAGCTACAGTCCTGGCTCTTTAGTTCTGAGACAGTCTTACTAAATCACTAGACATCCCAGGCTGAGGACAAACTTGCAATCCTCTTACCATGCCAGAATTAAAAGTTTTGCAACTACATCCAGCTGTGGGTGGGGAGGGTGGGGATTTTTCTAATTACACTTGCAACCTAGTCTACAGGTAGAGCTGTGGGGCGTTCCGATTACATTTTGAGGCCTGGGAGGAGAGTGAAAATTACCAAGGTTTTCATTCTCCAAAAAGAATGGGGCAGGCCTCTACAACTGACAAACATCTTGGAGGCCAGAAATGAAAGAAGGGCTCAGCATATCTTTTGATGAATTGTGGCACACCCCAGACAGGGAGGCCTTTCAATCTCTTCAGAAGGGATGGCCACTGGCATTTCCCACCTTGCCTGCCTTTGGCACACGCTCACATCTGACTTTAAGAGGCTTCACAAAAGAGTTATAGCCCCCAACTTCCTTGACTTTAATTAAACTTGGCTTCCACTTCTGAAAAATCCTCGAGTTTTTATTTTGTTTTGTAGTCTCGCTAATGCTTTTAAATGAGAGATGCCGTGAAAAGGAAAAGCAAATTCTTTGCAGCTGCGTGTGAGCCTTCTGCCAACTGAAGCACAGGAAGAAGCTCTCCCATGTTAAAAATTTCCAACTGGGAGATTTACAAAACAGCAGGAGAGAATGGATGGAGCAGGGGGAGACGTGTGCATGTGAAAGAGCTGCAAAAAGCTCCCTTTTTTGTGTTCAAGTCCCAGGGGCCTTTGGAGGCTTGTCATGCTTCAACGACTGCTGCCCCTCCCTTCCCCCTCTAAAGCCCGGGTCCTCTCCTGCTCCTCCTCCTCCTCCTCCTCCTCCTCCAAGGCTTTCAGGCAAAAGTGTGTTCTGCAGCTCCATGGCTCTGCTGCTCCTTTCTGGGCCCCATCTCCGAAGGCCTCCCCGACAGCCATTCTGCCACAACTGGATAATGGAAAGAAGCTTAACAGGGTGGTGAGGACCATTTTCCTCTGACGAAACCAAGTCCTGGAGTTAAGCTGCCCTCCTAAGAAGAAAACGACAATCACTTTGGCAAATGAACTTTCTATTTGAGCAGCAGCAGCAGGAAGATAACCACAGTTGTCCTCAACAGCTGAAGTTCAAAGATGAGCTTTCTAAGTGTCGAGCGCAGTTAAGAAAACCCAGCTCTAATTTAGGTTAAACATGCTACCAGCATTGTTTTAAATGTATATATTAAGTGATGGGTTTGATGTGTTTCCAGAGAAGAACCTCCTCTCATAGCATGTAGATGGCAGGCAGGCACTGTGGGAAGCATCATTCCTTTAGCCCCACGGAGAGGGAAGGAACTCATACTATGCTAATAATACATGTGTAGGGAGTTAATTAACCAGGCAGCATCTGGGAGGCTGCTGAAGTCCAATTCAGGGAGCACACTTTCCTTCCATGAACCCATGGTGCAACAGTGCCATGAACAGACACCCCAACAATCACAACCACACCCTCGGAAGCACAGGACCTGCGTGCTCTCAGCCTCCAATGTTCCACATCAGAGCTGGCGGGAAGCACTTGAAGAGTTCCTCAGTCACACAACCAAGGCTGGATGTCCCACCAGACCTAAGACAGGAAAGCTGAAGAAACATCCTTCCCAAGGAACCAACACACCAGAAAGTCCACCAGAACAGGCCCCACTCCAGTCCCAGAGCACTAGGTCTTTCGACCTTGCTACTATTTGAAACTTGACTTTTAAGAACACACCATGACACTCTTCAGGGTATGGGTTCCCTCCTCAGCACCCACTGGCTGACCAGCTGGCTACCTGTGTCTTTTACTTTCTTATGCAGCTCTCACATGGGCAAAGTGAGGGCGCTGCTCCATTATGTCAGCAGGCAGTCCTGAGCTGCTCCAGAGACTTTTTTTAATTAGAAGAAAAAGATCAGGAGACATGAAAACATTCCTGACAACCCCTCTGGATCCCAAGTTCCCTCCAGAATGTCAAATTCACCATTTCTCCCCAGAGCCAAGGAGGACAGGACCCTGCTGTGCGTGCAGCAGGCAGGTGAGGTGTTCTTGGTAATCCACACCCCACCCCCACCCCCACCCCCACCCCCAGTCAGCTGCTACAAGACCAGAACACCAGCGACACCGATGGACTTATGGGAGGAAATGGCCCCAATGTAGGGGAAAGAGCTTTTTTGTGCTTATTAAAGCTCATCTTTACCAGATTGTGCACCCCATTTGACAGTCGATAACAATTTATTTAAGATGAGGCCCAGTGAACTTCCTGGGGACTCAGCTACTAAACTGGCAGGGGGACAGTTACTGGTCAACACCTGGACTGTTATTAAAGTAGCACATTTTCTAGGACACAGGCCACCAGGGACAGAGGTCCCCTGGGAACATGAGATAACACTGCCAGGAATACAGACAGACAGACAGACAGACAGACAGACAGACAGACACACACACACACACACAAAGATTAACAGAACTTTCTCATCTCACTGAAAAAAAACTTACATATCTAAGATACAGAACTTTCAAAGCAACATAAGAAAATGTTTTCTTAAAATGACTCAAAAAAGCAGAAGGGGCTTTTGATATGGAGCCCACATATAGCACAAACACCCTGGCCAGGAGGAACAGGTCGAGCAAGGAAGTGTGACACGGGGCCGCTGGGCACAGAACAATGACCATGAAACTGCTGTTTCCTTATGAGGCCCTGCAAATTAGTCCCTCCCCTGGGGGAGGGGATGTGGGCTTCACTGTTTGCTATTTTCCTTTTCAGCAGGACTGGTGCAGGGTGCACGTGTTTGCGAGCACGCAGGGAGTGAGCGTGCTGCTGCACCTGAAAGAAGCTAAGGGGACCGGAGGGAGGGTGTGAGGGGCACAGGATCACTGAGGCTGGCATGCGTATTTGTTCTTTCTCAAGTTCACTGTAACAAAAGGTAAAATACACTTCTCAGAGACCACCCTAAAGAGCGCTTTCAAAGAAAGCCCACAGAAAGATCCCCAAATCGTGCTTCACCAGCACAAGTCCCGCAAGGATCATCTTGGGCTCCGGACACTTCCTAAGGAAAAGGAGCCAAGGAGCACACCTGACAGCTGTGTGACATAAAGGCCATCCATCAGTGTGTCCTTTAGACTGGCGTCCCTGCACCTCCTGCCATCTTTTTTATGAATATGGGCGCGAACTTTGAGGAAGCACAGTTATTCTTCCAAGTTGGCTAAGAGGCTGGACAAATACTTTAAATCGAGCATACTGGCCATCATCTGTGCT
>PVKA01034438.1:0-23465 GCA_004027165.1 Ctenomys sociabilis
AAAAAAAAAAAAAAAAAAAAAAAAAAAAAAAAAAAAAAAAAAAAAAAAAAAAAAAAAAAAAAAAAAAAAAAAAAAAAAAAAAAAAAGAAAAGAAAAAGAAATGAATTTGTACAGAGGTGCCCAAAAGATGGCAAGTGATGGAAAGTTCTGGGTTTGTGGGGGAAGGGGCACTCATTATCCCTATAAAAGTACCTAGGAACAAAGACCCACAGGTCCTCCTTTCCAGAGCACCCTGACTCCTTATCGGGGTAGCTATCTATCTTATCCTTTTCCTTAATTTTCTTTTCACAAATGATGTGCCTTCTTTTGTTAAATTTTGCCTCTAATTTTTCATTGAACTCAGATTATACCAGTGAGCTCCTTGGGCACCCTAACAATGGTATTCATCCTCCAAATGCTATGAATTTTGTTCTCTGACTAGGAGTAAAATGTGCCAATTTTATAAAACAAGAACTCCAAAAATCTATACAGGAATTCCTGTCAATCTTTATGAAAACACACACCAGCACATTTATTTAGGAATGACACAGAAGACAGTATAAGGAATGCAGAATATGCAGCATGAGATCAGAGCTTGGAACTCCCACAGCATGAATGCTCGTGTATATCCTACTCCAGTCAGATATCTCACAATTCCCAAGGTATGTATGAGAACAGGAACAGAACTCCACAGGAGTGGAGGTTCTGACACTAAATGAAATAAACTGCTTACCTGTGTCACAGGCAATGTTTAAGTTGTCAAAGGTCCCAACAGACATGCAAAGAAAGAAAAGACAGCCTATCATGAAGCAAAATCAAATAAAATGAAAGTAAACCAGACATTACACTGATGAAAAAAATAGAATTAAATTTTAAAACCATTATCAGACCTTCAGCCTCATCTCTGAGATATATAAATTACTGGCAATCATAACAGCATCTTTATAATTAAAATTTAACTGAAAATTAAGATTTAACACAGTCATCTAAGACTCAAAGTCACAGTGCAATCTATGAGGACTAACTACCAAAACAGAAAAATCCAGAAAACTCACAGCTGATGTTTGCTTAGGTGAAGCAGAGGCTGTTGGTTCCAATAATAAAAGACAAGGACTAATAAAATTTAATTAATATGGACTGCAGCAATCTATAAATTATCATGAGACTGAAACTCTTACACTGGTGCTTATAGCTGCCTGGGTTTTAATATTGGAAGATGGCATCATAAATTCATATAGTGAACCTCTGAGAAGGTAAGTTCTCAGCACTGGCAAAAATGAGGGAAGAGTAATCGTGATGAACAGTCTCAGTGTTCTGTCTAGCAAGACCTGCACCTCAGAAGAAAAACCCTAGGCAGAGCTTTATCCCTCGGGGAGCAAAGCAAGTTTTCCAATTTTTGGCCCCTACAGACATGCTATGTTCTATTTTATCTGAGTAGGAGCAATGTGTTTAGAAACACTTGTGGATGTTACATTCCAGAGACACAGACAAAGTGAAAGGCTTAAATGTCATCGTAAGGCTACAGAACACTTCTTCCCACATGTACCTTACTGACAGAAACAGGCTTGAGTACAACAATAGTAGATTACAGAAGAAAAAGCTGCAATTCTCAAAGGTGCACTTTAAAAAAATCCAGAATCAATGAGAAAGATGAAAACAAGTTTACCAGGGAAAATTTGAAGTCTCAGATACCTACGTATATACCAAACACTAAGCATAAAAAAAAAACTTCGAATCAAATTAAAGTAAAACCTGCCTCTAAAAACTACCTATCTCACTTTCTGTTTCTAAATTCAAGCCATGCTAAATGGCAACACACACACACACACACACACACACACACACACTAGCTAATAATGACAACAAAAACAACTATCAAACAAAATTCAGATGTAACACAAATTCATTGTAAAACAGAGGACTCAAAATTTGATATTTAAGGAGAAAAAGATTAACATGTTCAGACATTAAAAAAGTCTAGGCAGTATCCAAGATCAGTTGGGCAATTTAAGCAGAGAGAAACACTAAGATTAATAATGAAATAATACTATATAAATAAGCTGGAAGAAAAATAAAATAATGAATTTTTAAAATTGCTTACTTAATCCATAATGTATCAGATGTGTAAAATTTATTTAAAAGGGAATAACTATAATAGGGGCAGCCTCCAAGAGCCATTAAAATTCTAATGACAAAAAGTTGTCATTTGGACAGCAAGGTATATGCTATGATAAAACTGTTACAATTTCATACAAATTCTTTAAATGTTATTGTATTATAAGAATTAGAAATACACTACATAGAAAGTATGATAAAACAAATGTCTGGGTTTAAATCAAAATGTAAAATAATTATCACAGTAAAAGGTAAGCAGCTATTAATCTCCCTCAAAGGACTGAAAATAAAGTTATGCATGTTACTGCCATCCTCTGAAGCAGTTCTGAAACCCCTTTTTCTTGAGTGCCATTTTAGAGCTACCTCTGTGTTGTGTATTGAGTCAAAAAGTTCACAGCAATCTATGCCAAGCAAACACATTGGTATATTATTATCTTTATTCGACTTCTGTCACTTCTTCAAAGCCAAAAATGACCATGAATGGTAAAGGTTTTCACTAATTTAGGACATGAAGGCACCCAGCACAGCACAGCTGAAGACAGTCAGGGCAGACCTCTTCCAGAACTGCTGCATGATTTGGCAAGAATGGTGTGTGGGGGGGTGTATAATCAGGAGAATGAATCGCAACATTTCTCCTACTGAATTTTGAAATGATTTAAACGTTCACTATATATTCTGATTATGCTGTCTACAAAAAAGAATAGTTAGAAAAGGATAAAAGTTTTATCTCAACACCAGGTCTTTTAGGGTTTTACACTGATTTTAGCATACTGCACCTCTTTGTGATGCACTGTGGAGAGCTGGTGCATGCACAGGTCATGTAGGAGGGCACTTGGCGACAGCTTCTGCGCTTACTTATCTTCTGCCTTCCATCTCCTGGTCACTTTCACATTTTAAAAAATTTATCACCCTGCTACTTATCTTCTGTATTTGTATTTGATTTATTTACATTTTCTATTTCTCATGTAAGAGAAACCATGTAATATTTAAGCTGTGTGAAATAAATTATTTCGTTTAATATTATGGTCTCAAGATCTATCTGTTTTCCTACAAATGACTTCAACGTATCCTGCCTCACAGCAGAGTAGCACTCTATTATTTATAAGCACTGCATTTTCTTCATCCATCCATCTTTTGATGGACATATAGAACACTTTTAAAATATATAGATTATGGGTTGTGCTACTATACACAAGAATATGCTTATAATTTGAGGTCTTTAACTCTTTTGGAAATATATTTCAAACGGGAATAGCTGATTAAAATAGAATTTCTATTTTTAGATTTTGAGGAGTCAGCCATTTTCAATCTTATTCCTGATGGCCTAAGGAATAAGATTTTTTGTTAAGGTTCAGTTTTTATCTTAGCCATTTCTATCCCACAAATAGGGTAATATACATGAAATGTCTTTAAATTCTGACAATTTGAGGTAGTTCTGTGCAGTTCTAAATAATTATTTAAGTTAGAACATTAGAATTAGTAAAAGATACAATGAATAATTAAATCCACACTTGTGATGTTACTGTTTTTATAAAATACGAAACCTGTACAAAAAGCAAAATATAGAGTGACATTCTCATATACTATTCAAATTAACTTCTTTTATTTTATTTATTTAATTTTCCCTTTCTGTATTTAGGACAGGCTTATAGGATCTACAAGATCTCACTACATTGATTGGACTCCTAGTGATTCTCCTGCTTTTGATACAGGAAGAAAAACTGACCTCACATGGGTGACTTCCAAAAGATGCAGGGAACCTCCAAATGACATAGGAAAAAAAACAATCTCTGGACCTGACCTGTATGAGTTCGTGTTCTCTAAAACTGAATGAATTTTAGTAACAAATGGAGTTAATAAGCAGAATAGATGTATTGAGGGAAAGAAAGCTTTTATCCCAAAGAGGGACAGGAGGGGGGCCTGACTATATAGTTTCCCCAGGAAGCTGTCTCTTCCAGGGACTTTTATAGAGGAAAACCATGTGGTAAGGCAGGTCTAAGGTGGTGGAGACCTGGGAACTCGCTTAGGTGGACAAGAGGTGGAACAAAACTATGGTCAACCAATGGGATTACAAGCACCATTGCTCAGGTAAAAATAATTAAATTCAGGAACAAATAGGGAAGCGAGTCACATAGAAAGAGGGCATGAAAATGAGACAGAGTCTCTTCTTGTTGGGGGTTGGGCCACTGGCTCAATAGGCTCATTCAAGGTGATTGATACCTATTTGGAATATCAATCCCTGAGGCCCCTCTCTAGGGAAGTATGTAGCTGTGTTTCCTCTTTTTGTCTTGGCTTGAGGTGTGGCCCATAGAAAGTGTCTGTCTCTTCCAAGTTGCAAAGTCACCTTGTGTGCCATCTTGTCTCCTTGGGGCCTGGCCCTGTCTGACTGCCTAGAATATTTCTATCTAACTCAGCTGCCTACAACACTTTCAGTTTCTTAAGTGATGGGATTACAGGAGTGTGCCACCATGTCCAGTCTCAATTGCTGTGTGCCCCGGGGGTGGGGCGGGCAGAGCACGCTGGGGCTTGAGCTTTCGAGTCCCGGCCACTGCCTCTGTCTAAGCAGGCACTCTAGTCTGCTGAACTATCAGGCAGGCCCTCAAACAAACTTCTAAGAAATTATTTTGTAGCTTACCACAGGTAACATTAAATTGAGATATTCTATTTCAAATTTACTATTTCAAAGTGTGTAGTATCATTAAAAGCCTTACAAGTTTTCTGATAATTTATATTCATATCAATAATAATTTCAAACATTTAGTTACATTTTTTAGCAACCAGTATGTGAATAAAATGCCCATTGATAACAACATTGTTTCTGAAACTGTAGGATGACAATTAACATGAAATATAATGTAGATTTTGTATTTTACTTTCAAAATCACAATACAAAGAATTCATAAAGCTAGTATGAAGTTTTAAAACTCGACAAGTCAATCTTTTATATATTGCACACATTGTTAGCCCATGTTAGTATAAATAGTCCAAAACCCTATTTAAAAATTACATCACACTTTGGCAGAATGATTTAATTTTAAAAGTGAAAAAATCATTTGTGGATTTTGTTATGGTTTCGGTTTAGTTATCCCTGCAAAGCCTCCTGCAGTCCTGGGGAATACTTCTAAGAGTTTGTGATTAATTCATGATCCATTGGGATTATAGGTGTGTTACACTTGCCCTGCGGCAGATAATTTGCATCACAATGTAAGGAAGGAAGAGAAGGTCGATAACTTTTGCTGCTACTTCTTTTGTTCCTTCTCTCTTTGCTCTTTGCTGCAACAGTGAAAGTTTGCTGTCTGCCAAGTGCCGCTCTGCCTCGGAGCCAGCTTAGTATGCACTGAAACCTCCAGCAACTGTGAGCTAAATAAACCTTTCCTTCCCTACTTTTGAGTGTTGGGTGTCTGTCCCAGCAATTAGAGAAAAGTAACAGACAGATTCCAAATGCCCAAATTTTTGTCTTATGGTTTTCTCTTTTTATATGGCTACTAGTAAAGTCCTTGATTATTACTGTGTATTTCTTAAGCTATAGTCAAATAAATAGCTGAGCCTAGATTATTAAGTAAATTTATCTTACATCTAAGCATTTATTGCAGTAACCACTTAATGAGATAGAAACTAGGGCAGACAATATTTTAAGAAGAGTACTCATTTATTTTCTGAATGGAAAAAACAGCACAGCACTTAGTGGATTTTTTTTTTTTTTTTTATATCATGGACTCAGGAAAATATGACTGTGGTAATAGTTCTAAATATGTTTTCTTATTTTAATGCAAAATGTTTTGCAGGAAAAGTGGGTGTTATGAGTTTAAATGTATGCCCTAAAAATATGAGGAAATCCTTACACATTATACTAAAGAATGCGATTGTTTGAAAAAAAACAAAACAGCATTATATTTGTTATAGTTAGTTAATAGCATAATTCGTTCAGGCTGGCATCATGTAAGCCCTGAACACAATATAACTTGTTTCCATATAATATAATCTGAAGACCTTCAGGCAAATAAATTCCTTGTGATGCTAGACAGAAACCAGATTTAAGTAGCTGCAAGCCAGATAAGCCCAAAGATTTATAGTCACCACAAGAAACTAGGAAAAGCAAAGACTCAATCTCTTAAAGACTGAGAAAGAAGAGAATCCTATAGTCACCTTTATTGCAAACTCCCAGCCCCTAGCGTTGAAAAGCAATAAATGTCTGTTATTCTATGTCATCTTGTTTATAGTACAGATATCCCTCACTCTCTAGGGACATTTGTTTTCATGATCTCTACAGATACTTTTATCCATGAATTCCACTATGAAATGATATAGGATTTGCTTGTAGACTATCCATACCCTTTTTAAGGCTTCTCTACATTGCTTTCTTTCTTTTTTTCTGTATTTTAGGGAAGGGTCTACAGGATGTTCAGGTTCTCACTACTAGATCGGAGTTATAGTGATCTGCCTGTTTATAGCTTCCCAGGGGCTGAGATTCCAGGCGTGCACTACCAGCACACCAACACGCCCAATCTCAGTTGCCCTCTGAGAGCACCGTGGGGGCGGGGCAGGCACTGCAGGCCCAGAGGTCAAACCCCCAGCCACTGCACCTGCTTGAGGGCACTTTAATCTGCTGAGATATTTGGGCAGCCCTCTACATTACTTTCAGTACCTAATGCAATGTACTTGTTAACATAAATTGTCATTACTCTTTAGGTATCAAGGACAAGAAAATTTTGCACATGTTATGTGGAAACAATGTGTTTGCAGAATTAGTATGAGTTTGTATGCATACATAAGTATATAGCTTTTGGATCCTCAGCTGGTTGAACCCACAGAAGTGGAACGAACTGTCAGAAAAAACTGACTGTACTTTGTTATAACACTCTTTAAAAAAAATTTGTGTTTGGTACACAGCTGGGACTCCTAGTGATCCTTCTGTTTTCAGCTGCCCCAGGGCTGGGATCACATGCTTGTACCATCTTGCCCAGACTCAGTTGCCCAAGATCTGCGCTGCAGCATGTTTTGTAGGGATTGAACTTTGCTCTATGTGCTTACCTAAGCAGGCATTTAGTCTACTGAGCTATCTTGCCATCCTTGTTAAAACATTCTTTTTTTTTTTTTTTTTTGCGGAACCGGGGATTGAACTCAGGCCCTTGCGCCTGCCAGGGAAGCACTTATTCCACTGAGCCATCTCCCGGGCCCCTAAAACATTCTTAAAAGCCAAGTACACCTAAAAAAATTTTTCAAGAAAATACTATTCTAAATTCACGTGTGTTTTATGTAATTACTTGTACCAGGGCTTTAAATATATTCATGTATTTATGTAAGCATACACACATGCATATTGTTTATATATAAAATTATAAATAATTTTATCTGTCCAAATTCAGAGAGTAGTTCTTTTATTAAGTCTCTAAGATGATTCTAATGCATAAATGTTAAAGAATGGTTGTTCTGTGTCATGCTAACCTACTACACATATTACTATTATATGTAATATTATTGGCATTACAGATAAGTTTCCCAAGATACTGCTGCAAGTTGCTTAGTTAGTGCTTCTCTACAGAAACGTGCAATTCAAAAAGAACAAAATATTTCATTAATGTATCTCCTGTTCTCTTGATTTATAGGAGCTGAGTTTTTCTAGCACAAAAGCAAAAGTTTAGCACACTACAAAGCACAGAGGTATCTATAAATAAAATTGATAGCATAAGCATACAGTGATGGGAAAATGTGGGTAAAAAAGTATCAGTTTTCCCTCTGAAGGTGTCCAGCTAGTACATAAGTGATGAACGAAATTACTCATCTTAGTAGAGTGATGAAAAGTAAAACAAAAATACCAACAATCACATATTGTAAAGAAAATGCACAGAGAATGAACTCCCATGTACTGCTCATAAAATGATATAGATTCTCTAAAAAAATCTTTTGGAATTCTCAATTAAAATTAAATTCACATTTATCTTGTGACCAAATGATCTCATTTCTTGGCTTTTGCCTTAGGAAAATTAAAACTCATGTACACACATGTTCATATTTTAAATAATAAAGGATAAAATGAAATCTTTCTCCATCAGCAGTGAATAATTTGATAGCTGTATCAAATAACTAGCTGTAATATACCCATGGACAGCTAGTTATTGAGAAAAGAGAGGCAACCTAAATATGAATGAAACTTGTTTAGATTTTTATGCTATTGATCTGAAGGAAAAAGCCCCAATATTAGAAGTTTTTGAAGACAAAGTGAAACTTTAAAAATTGACAAGATTAGAGAGATGGAAAACACATTAGTATTTTTGCAGTACTATGCTTGGGTTTGGGGAGAATGATTAAGAATATAAATAGTTAGGAAGAGGAGGACTCTATGTTTCTGGGAGAATTCTGTGTTCATTATTTGTAGTTGTGGCTGTTACATTTCTCTCATGCTGAGACAAAACACCTGGGCATACAACCTTAAGGGAGGAAAAGTATTTTTAGCCACACTTCGTGGAATTTTCAGGCTATCATCAGCTAGCTCCAAGGGAGAGTGGCATGGCATAGAGGCAACAGTTCAGGATGGCAGAACACAGCAAAAGCAGCAGGAGCCCAAGGGGAGAAGATGCCTCTTCTCCTCCCTTCCATTGCGGGCAGACTACCGGCCCATACCATCTCCTGCCCTCCTCTTGCACAGGCTCAGGATGTTTACAATGTGAGGATCATGATTTCCTGCTAAGTTACTTAGTTAACCTTTTAAATTTCTCAAGTTGACACTACTATCAACCATAGTAGTGGCTTTACTTGTTATACATACACAGGACAAAGTTTCACAGAACAACCCATACACTGTACATACCTGTGCACTCAGAGTCATTATAAAATTGAAGGATTTCAATACTTGAGGTTAATTTGTCAAAGTTTGCGGTTTATTTAATAATATTGCCTGCAATAATATTCTTATTATATTTTACCATGGTAATGTAAAATGTCACCACAGGAGTCATATGGATGAAGTATATCCAATTTACCTCCATTGATTTTGCAGGTTCAACTGTGTCCATAAATATTTCAAAATGAAAATTAAAGACAAAAAGCAGCTGGCAGACCAATTTTGCCTGTAAGTACTAGCCTGCTGAGCTAAGATCCAAGAGTTAATGTACTCATTCGTTGCACATAATGAACATGTTGAAGTAGTTAAACTGTTTAGCTAACTTTTAAGAAATGTTATGAAAAATAAAACTTGAAGCTGTAGCTACCTTTGGAAATACTCTCTCATACCCATTCTGTGAATGAAAAGCCTGCATAACTTTTTTGAAAGAAGCATAATGTTTGAAAGTGAAACCGAGCCTCAGTTCCTGAAATGTACTCCAGGTCCAATTTGCAGAGAAGCACTTTTGCACTGTTGTCCACATAGTTGGGCATCTCTACAGAGTGTTAAAGGAAGAGAACTGTACACGAATGGGAAAGCATTTAAAACTTGTGCTTTCTCAGGAATGATGGAATGATGATGTAGATGACAGGTCTATGGAGCTAAGACAGCATATACAGAAGCCTGTGTGAGCTAAGTGGGCTAAATTATAAGGAGGCAAAAATATATCCTTTTGCATATATGCCTGAACTCATTAACTAAACACATAAAACAATTTATTTTTCTATTTATGTGTTCATTGACTTACTAGTTCCATGCTAGAATGAACCTAGCATTTTACCTTAAGTGGTAATATAAACCTTTTATATTTGTTCTTCTGAAATTTTGATAAAGATTCCCATTATGTCATGATGTTGCTTGAATTTATGCTTCTAGAGGTCCCTTACCCCAGCCTCCAGAATGTGGAGAGCACAGATGTGTGTCACCAAGACCTTTCAAAAAATCATTTTTGTCTATAGTACTTTCACAGTTTGTGCTGACAGGGGTCCTGCTCATTACTGTTCCTCAAAGTCCCTTCACAGATATGTGCTTTATATGATAGTGTAGGAGAAAAGGAGAAAAATGACAATTAAATAGTTGGATCATAAACTGACATTTTGCTTTCATGCATTTTAATTCAGTAGGTAAATTCAACTCCCAAAGCCCAATACAAAGAAACTACATGGAAAATTACCAAAATTTGATTACACAGAATTTCTGTTTATGAAATTAAATTTGATAAACATCTGAAGAATATGAAGTATAAATGGAATTTTGGTACTATTCTATTAATGCCATGCCAATAGCTAAAGCACACCAGTCCCAGTATTATATAACTTGTACATAGAAATATGAACTGATCAAAATTTAATTAAATTTAAAGAATTATACTTTTGTGTAGCAATTTTGTTCCTTTTTATATTTTAACAATTTATTAAGAAATAAGTAGCAATGAGATAGTTTCAAAACAAGTTAATAGTACAGTTACAATAATTAATACATTTCATATTGTTGTCTTTGTAGTGGTTATTCGCAGTACGAGATGCAGACATGACATCTTCTCTAAACACTATTAGTTCAAAACCTCATTGAACTAAGAGAAAGTGGCTGTATACTAATGCTATTTTCTATATACAGATAAATATTTTTTCCACTAAAAAATGATCCATTTATACCCCCATTTTTTTTACTTGTCAGAGATATGTATGCATTGTCATTCATCTATTTTAGGTGCATGAATTCAGCAGAGTAATCCAATATAGTCCAGTAGTCTAGAATAGTAGTGGGATATCAGCAAGACTGTCAGTTGTTGGCCGTAGACTTTCCAGGTAAGTGAGGACTCAGGACCCAGAAGAACCTGTAATGCAGCATCCTATAACTCAGTGGTGTCCCAGATTTTCTGATCAAGGAGATTATGGGGCCACAGAAGAAAGTGATGGATGACATAGAGTGTGCCTAAGGAGAGTCACATGGAGAGAAAACTTTCTCTCGGGCTTTCAAAAGAGCAAATTGGTCAAGCAATGGCCATGACTCATCCACATGGCTGACACTGACAAAAGATCTACAAACTGCTATACAGCGTTTTAGGGTAAGTCCTGAAGGGATTTGACTGACCTTGTGAGACACAAAAGTTACATTGATCTTGGTTTATCATGGTCTTAACAATCCAGCAGAAAAAGTATAAAATTAGGTATAAAAAGTAAAGCCATATTAATATGCTGAGCTGTAAAAGGCTCAAGTCAACATCTTTTGACATTGCCAGTAGTGGGATAACCCACTACTATGGTGTAGCCATTCCATACTTTTACAAAAACAAAGCATTATAGGAAATCATTGCTGAAAATTTGTATTTTGTTTAACAAACATTTTATTTACAAGTTCTTATTTAATGGCTTAAATTTAATTTCCTTTCTGTAAGCAAAGAAAAATTCCTCTCCCTTTCCTTGTGCATGTATCCTAAGCTTTTTCCTACCCATTCAGCAATCATTGGACACCTAGGTCTCTAACCTCATGTTTTGGGAAATGGCTTTTGCATGCCATTTGGGGGGAAATGTGACTATTCCCTTCTTCCTTCTCATTTGCAGCAGGTTAGTACAGTTTTTCTCTCATGGAACAAATGGAGTACAAGTGAGAGCTAGTCTACATTGCCAAAAAGATAAAGGGAAATACATGTTTTTTTCAAGAGTGAGCATTACATTTGTTATATGGTGAAACACTGAAGATATGTCAGTATTGAATCATAGATGCAACCTCAAAATGATAAGAAGGGAGTAAATAGACCAGGCAAGAGAAAAGGATCATTGAAACAATTACTGCATTGTAGTTTTACATTATAATCCCTTGGATTACTATTTTAGCACTTCCCTTAATGTACAAAACTTAGAAAATGATAAATATATTTGTCCTTCCTTTCAAACTGTTATTGTATACTTCTTCATTTTTACAACTTTCACAACATATTAATTTTAAAAATGCTATAATAATGTTATGAATAATTTATGTTAATGATATTTATCTTTTCTTCTGCTGTAGTTCCTTTTGCAATCCAGATTTCCCTCTGAGGTAATTTTCCCTTAACCCTGAAGAACTCTGTGTGATGTTCATGCTGTGTGTTTGCTGATAAGCTTTCTTAGCCCTCCTTCTCTGAAAATGTACTTTCCCACACATTCATATTGAAGAGTGTATTCAGAGTGTAGTTGTGGATTGAACTGAAAACCACAGATATCTATGTTCATATGTTACCCACAGGATGGTGCAAGGAGTGGTGCGCTGGAGTTTGTCTAATGATGGTGAGGTGGCTTCTAAGGACGAGGTAGGTGGAAAGTGAGGGATGGATGAGAAGCTTCAACTTAAATATTGCTTATATTTTCATAGTTTATATAAAGTAAAACAAGTAAGAAAATAGCTGTTACTTTTTGTTGAATTTCTTTAAGTTCCCTAGACATAAATCCACGGGCATTCTACAAAATGTTAGAGAAAACAGCAATTATTTACTATTCAGTCTTCAGCTAGAAAACTTTCTCCCTACTAATGACTGAATTCTGGTTACAATGCAGTTAGTATTTCCTTCTTTTGGACCTAGTTATTTCTCAGAACATATTTAAAGGCTTTTTTACCATTTTGCTTTATTTGCCCCTTCCATCAGTTTTTCAGGGATGTTTGGTTTCCACTATTGCATGAAGTCAGTGTTCATGTTAACAATAAGACAGATAGGTTTCACCAAAAAATATTAAAAATCATTATTTTTATTCATTATTTAAATGTTGATACATGTATCAGTGATATTTTTAGAATATAGAGTAAAAATAACTTATTTGTTAAGTTTTATGATTTTTGATAGTCATAATAATTAATTTTATCATGTTACCTTGTATAGGATGTAACATCCAGTTATTCAGGCAAACATTAATCAGGAAATTGACGCATGCTTTTTAAAATTTTTAAACATCTGTTATTAATTTAGTACAGGATCTCATTATGCAGCTCAGATTTGTAGTGATCCTCTTTTCTGTAACCCCCCCAGTACTGGGATTACTGGCATCCACTGCCACACCCAGATTTGATGGCCGGCATGGTATAGGGGCTCACATGGCAAGGGCACAGAGGATCGAACCTGGGTCCTTTTACTTGGCAGGCAGGCACTTAGACTGCCAAACTAACTCCCTGGCTCCTGATGCATGTTTTTATACATGTAATTAGCTTTTAAATCAGTGAGAACTGATAAAGTCCACCTATCATTTGTAATATAGATGGGACACATGAAAGACAAGTTTAAATACTAAAATTGTCCAAGGAAGGATTTCTCAGAACCAAAAAACAGAAAACTTTCCAGTCTACTTTCCTAAAAAATTTGAATTTAAGCTTGTAACATTAACTCTTGCCGTAATTACGAGTCTCCTGCTACCAGGAATATTTCTACTCCCCAGAATGAATAAGTTATGACACTGTCAAAATACGAGAAATTCGCTTATTGGAAATGAATAATTAACATTACATGTTAAGAATATTTCTATTTTAAAATGTGTTATATATGCATAATGCTGTTCTACTCATAAGGAAGGATACATTTGAGTCATTCATAGGAAAGTGGATGCATCTTGAGATAATAATGTATTAAACCAGACACACAGGCTTCAATATTACACAGATACTTTTATATGAGAGACTCAGTATGTAAGCAATGTGCATTGTAAAAGAGATAATTTGAAAAAAGCGAAAGAAAGGTTATTTTACTCTATAATGTTCCTACTAGTGCAACTTGAATTAATATATTTTATATGTTTTTGGCCTCTTCATTTGGTTTTAATTTGTGTACATGATAATTAAATTTATAAGAACTTCTAAGGGGTATAAAGAGCCTAATGCTCGCAAAATGAAAGGAGGCTGGAGGAAGACAGAAAAAAGAACTGAGAAGTTTTATGTGTGTGTAGCAATTCCCTAACATGAATATAATCATTATGTACTGAAAACATGTACCAATATATTCTAGATGGGAACAGCCAGAAATAATTTTTTCCCACACAATGGGTTGTTCCTTAACTCTGTTGAATTTTTTGGTTCTGAAAAGTAATTTCAGTGAGTTGAGATTCCACCCAGGGCCTGCTGCATGGACCCTGTCCCCACAGCACACTGAGACAGCAATTGAGACTGGGCATTGTGGCGCATGCCTATAATCCCAGCTCTTGGGAGGCTGTAAACAGGTGGATCACTAGGAGTCTGATCTAGTAGTGAGACCCTGAACACCCTGTAGACCCCGCCCTAAAATACAAAAAAAAAAAAAAAATGAGATTCCAGTTGATTCTCTGTAATATTTTTCTTGTCATGAAATTTTGCCTACACTTACATCTTTGAGTTCTACAAATTCTCTCCTCCAGAAGTTTTAGTATTTGTGTTTCAATGTTTGATATTCAGTGAAATTTGAGTTTAGTTTCTTGGGAGTCATGAGTTCAGTTTTAGTCTTTGTCACTTGGAAAGCCAGTTTTACCAGCACCATTGGTTAAAGAGAATATTTTTCCTCCAGTGAGGGTTTTTGGCTCCTTTGTCAATAAAAAGCCTCAGTGTGTTTGAAGTTATTTTTACATTTTCTCGTCCATTCCTTTGATCAGGATCTGCTTTTTGGTTTTTGGTTTTGTTTCTTTAATAATGAAGGCAGGTTAATAAATGATGTTTTGCATGTTTTCTAAAGTCCTTCATGCTCTGATCTGCTTACTTGTGAGCATAATTACACTGTATTTTCCGGTTCATATCACTCTCACCTGATCTTCTCTAGGAGGGTCTTTCAGAGATATAAATGCCATTTTACAATGCCACGTATCTTTCATCCGCTATTCTCTCCAACTAGAATCAGGTCCTCTTGCATGTCATATGCTTCATTATATTTCCCTCTCTAGCCTCTTCTTTTGCTAAAAGTGTCAGTTCTCCAAACTATGTATTTGGGATACATGCCCAAAATATGCAAAGGTGAAAAAATATAACCATATCATCTTTACTCATAAACTCTAATGATTGTTATAAAATAAGACACTCATTTAAATGATTTTTCATTAGAATTGATAGGAAATAAACCAGATGTTACTTAGAAGTATACAAATTAATTGTATTCTCGCTGGTCACCACTATGACCTCTCTTTAGTCATCATTTGTAATATATTCATTATATACAGGAAACTACATTTGAATTTAAAGGTATAGTTTGTATGTAAATTACATTCAAATTTTTCATTATCTCCTTTCAGCTCAGAATTTAATCTGTTTGGTTCAAAAATGGTGCCAAAAATATAGAAATATATAGAGAGATAGAGGGATAGGTAGATTGCATATAAAATATTGTGTCTTTTTGATAACAACAAAATATCCATTAAAAAAAAATAAAGAAGCAGTGAGCACCTGTCTGGCAAAGCAGCACAAGGACCCAGGTTCCATCCCTGGGGTTACCACACGCTCTGCTGACTGCCATACTGTCCTGATCCCTGAAACCAGGTGTAGTGTCACATGTCTGTAATCTCAACACTAGGGAGGCTGGGAGAGGAGGATCACTACAAGGTCAAGCCACACAGTAGGACCTTGTAAAAATTCATGAATAATAAAAGATTAAAAAACATCTGGGGTGGAAGGTAACTAAATATTGTTCAGGTCCAGTTTTTCATTGTGAAACTGAAATTTTTAAATCACTAATCTGCAAGGATTATGGAACTGAGATTAGTGAATTTGCTTTAGTCCTAAAGCAATGAACTAATTCTTTTTCACTAAAGAATTTAGTGAAAAAAGTCTCCCGAATCCAAAGAGTACTTGAATAAATGGTTGTAAAAGAGTAGAAAATGTACAAGAAAGATTTAAGGTCGATGAGTAGGGTACTGAAAACAGTTGTTTTAATTTATTTCCTTTTGTTGTACTAGTCTTTCCAATAATGTCCAATTTATTTTTTGTCTCCCCTGCCCCCCTATTTAGGACTTGGTCTACATGGTCTCATTATGTAGATCAGACTCACTCGTAGTGATCCTCCTGTTTTCATCCTCCCAAGAGCTGGGATTACAGGCGAGCGCCACCAAACCCAAGCACTTTAGTCTGCTGAGGTATCAGACTGGTGATGTTTTTCTTTTTGCTATTTTAGTTTTTTGTTATTTCTTCTTAATATTACCAACTATTATTTACATACCATGACATTTATTAAGGCAATTTGCTGGCATATCAATAATACATTTTAAAATTTATAATATATAGTTTCAAAATTATAATATTTACAGGAAAATTAATTAATGTGAACAGTCTGATTTCAATCTTTGTTATGTTCTAGAAGGCAATAAACTATAAAATATTAAAATATAAAATTTCTAGTTTGTTGTAACTATTTTCAAATTTTAAATATTGTTTTAGACTAATATCACTACAAAACTCATGTTAAAGGCCAGCCAAATAGCTCAGCATATTAAAGCCCTGAACATCCTGTAGACCCTTCCCAAAAATACAAACAAAACAAAACAACTCATGTTAACTACAACATATTTATAGAGCTAGAAATTGTAATTATTCTTCTAGTCAGCAGAAATATTCTCAGTATGATATTCAGTCATGCACTAAGTTAATCTCTGCTTAATTTATTACAACCTACATCTATATAACAAAGGATAAGAATAAAAATAAAACTCCAAAGTGCATGTGTCTCAACAGTTTTAAAAATAATATCAACAGTCAACGATATATCAGCAAGTGTCAGTGAAATCATTAGCAAGAGTGAGGTAATCTTGGTTTTGTGTATGCTTAACATTCCAGCATATTAATTTCACTCTGATACTTTATCTATTTCTTTTTTAGTATTATTATTGTACCAGGGATGCAACTCAGAACCTTGCACTTTGCAGGCAGGTCCTTATTCTGCTGAGCTATCTCCTTGGCTATTTAATCAATTAAAAAAAATATTAGTATGTGTTATAGTTTGTATCTAGGTGTCCTCCCAAGCCTCAGTAGTCAGTGGGGCATACTTCTCACCTTTGCGATTAATTCATGATCCAGTGCTGGGATTATGGGTCTGAGTGCTGCTGGGATTATGGGTATCAATGCTACGTGGATTATTGGTGTGAGTGCTGCACTTGGCCCGGGGCAGACAGCCTGAATACCACATAAGTGAGGCAGACTTCCTCTCTGCAGCCATGGTTGCCAGTTCGACTCCCTTTTGCTTTTGCTGTCTTGCTGATTTCCACCACCATGGACTGCTGCCCTCTGCTATGTATTAATCTACATTAGAACCACCTGAGTATGGACCGAAACTTCCACACACTGTGAGGTAAATAAACCTTTCCTTTCTCAATTTGGGTGTTTCATACTTTGTCCCAGGAATGAGTGAAGAGTAATGGACAGAGAATATTTACAGTACATAATAGTCACATTCTTATTCAAAAATTGGAACATATTAATAACACATCTCAATTCGCTTTCTCCTTCACCTACAACTCCTCACATTTTCCAGCAAAAGATTCACTTATTTATAAGATTTTACATTGATTATCCACCAGATTAATAGACCACAACTATACTAAAAGCATAAGACATTTACACTAAATTAGCATACATTTTTACACATTGGCCATGCAGAATTACAACTTAATATAGAAATAAGGAGTAATATAAAAAAATAAACAATAGAGAGAGAACATGAAGAGTGTGACAAAAAATTGAATTTAAACCTATTGTTTCTCTTCATACACCCCACATTAAGTTGCTTAGACATTTGTCAATTTTCTTAACTAATCTCAAGAACACCTTGTGAAAGAACACCTACTTTGAAAATAACCATAAAGGTAGCATGCATGAAACTTCTAGAAAATATCATTTATCAAGCCTATATACCCTATAAATTTACTGGGATTCACTGGCTACCATGTGTAACTAAGGCATTGTGTTAGACCCTAGAGGCTTTCAGTAAAGAAACCTTGGGACTATACACAAAGACTAATTTACTCTAGAAATCAAGCCAAAAGTGCAAGTCCAGTGTAGGTAGACATGAAACAAAGCAACAAGTATTGATAGTCATTGCAAATTGATTAAACTTGAAGTGAATTAAGAAATGAAGATATTAACAATTGATTGGAAACTTAGAAAATGCAGCATAAGTATAGAGCATGGGATTTAGAAGAAAACGAGTGAAGGCTGGGAGATAGCTCAGCAGTCTAAGTGCCTTTCTGGGAAGTGCAAGGACCCGCAGTTCAATTCCTGGTACTGCATGCCTTGCGGACCCCAGCACTTCAGCGCACCATACAGGCCATAAAAGCTGGTCATAGTAGTACAAGCCTGCAATTCCAGCCTTGGAAGGTTGGAGACAGGAGAATCACTACTAGCCCAAGGGCTTGTATCTCGATGTTCCCTCAAAAACTCATGCAAACATAGGTGGGACTTTTTCAGAGGTGGCTGGATCTAGAGTGTGTGATGCAGGGATTCAGTGTGTGTTATAATGGGATAAGAGTTGTGATGCTTGGACTTTTTATGATACAATTCAAGGATTAAGGCTGCCCCTTCTTGGGTGCTAGAGCTGATCTAGCTAAGGTTGAGAAGCCTGGGTGAAATATGAGGAACAAAACGAGTGCCTTCATTTGCTTACCATTTGCTGTTTTTTTGTCTTCTTGCCGTGAGCCGTTTCCCCTTTGTGAGGCCCCTCGGCCACATGACTCTGCCCTGCACAGCTGATTATGGACTGAATCTTCTACAAAATAGTCCAAATTCTTTTTTCTCTTTTAAATTTGGGTGTTGGACATTTTGTTTTAGCAATGAGAAAATAAAGGTGACTGAGGTATCCACCTTAGAATTCTTGAATGCATAGTAAGAGGAGAAAAACTTTCATAACTTGAGAACGGTACTTTTGTTATGAGAACTGTCTTCTGCATAAAAAAAGACTAGAACTGCTCTCTTGTATGAATATAGATGAAAGATGATTATTGAATCAGAGAAAGGAATGTGCCAGTCAGTTATCCACTCCCCTTAGCAATTCCAATGTATGTATGCTCGTGCCCACAATTATTAAATTAACATCATAGCAGGAAAGCAGAAGAGCCCTTAAGTTTGTAATATGCCCCAGTATGAAGGGATATTAAATTACCAGCTGTTCACTTTTAATAAAACAACACAATGTGTATGAAGTTCAAAAGTCCCAGAAAGCTCTGATCATTGTAGCTATTTTTTTTTTTTTAATTTATGGTTTGCTCTTATCCACCATGGATATAGAAAAACTCCTTTATCGCATGATGGATTTCTATAATGTCCCAAAGTGATTTCAGATGTTCCAAAGCCTATTCTTCTGATAAATAACACCTCTTCCATTCTCTTGTTGCACATTTGTGCTTCTCTTCAGTAAGTGAACACCATAAGGGCAACTGGAGTGCTCTAATAGCTTCTGAGTGTTCTTATAATAGTAATGTTTTAGTATCAGTGTATTTAAGTACTCATCAGCACTTACGAACTCCCACTTTAGTGAAATTTTACTTCGCATAAATTCTTTCAGCCAAGGAGTGATTTTCATTATCAGCTTTACAGTCATCTCAGGGTATTTGTGATGGTATGGTGAAAATTTAACAAAACTTGCTCTTCTCTAAAAATTCCAAATCCTCTTCAGAATGGCTTCTATTAGTATACTTCCCACTACAAAATCAATTCATTTATAATAGCTAAAAAGCGTGGATGAATATAATATGGTATTATAAATCAAAATTGTACAATTTTAACGTTTTAAAACCAAAAATACTGATAAGAACTTTAACAAATGTCGCTAATTTTTTTTAGATAATAATTTAGAATTACTCTGAGATTTTTCTATGTGATCCTTAATTTTAACCCTAAAATATCATATCATGATGTTTTCATGTAACATTTTTACATTTTTAAGATATCTAATTAATTAAATCTGAGATTGTTGGATCATGTTCTTAAGTCATTCTTCTTTGACTTTTTCCTTGTTTTCTCTTTTAGTCTACTAACATTTCTAAATGTTAGGGTCCAAAAATGCTTCCCTTAATACGTACCTCTGTCACAGTTAACTGCTTTAATCTCATAGCTTTACATACTACATCCATTTGGATAAATCTTAAATTTGTACATGTGTATTTGCTGTTGTCAGCATCTCACAGCTCACTGAAGTATGTTTCATAGACATCTGAAATGTGAAGTAGACACACCAGAACCTTGATTATCTTCCTTCAATTGCCACTCTGTGTATTTCTTTCTCAGCCTCTTCAGTATCAGAACACTCCATCGTTAATTCCTCTTGTGATGCATACCTGTAATTCCAGCTTCTTAAGAGGCTGAGAAAGAAGATTTTGAGTTCAGTTCCAGACTGAGCAAAGAAAGGTATAACAAATATAGTAAAATGAAAAGAAATGGAACTGAACAATTAAAGAAGGAAGATAAGAGAAAGGAGAAAATATAGAAGAAAAGGTATGTGTGTGGGGGGGTATTATACAAGTATATATACAGGGTGGCTGAGATGATTGTACTAGAAATTTCCATCAGTTCTTTGGAAATAGCAGTAATATGTAGAATTTTCACCTTGACTGACTATATGCTGCAATCTAAGTAACTACATCATAGAGGGCACTGTGTAATACAAAACTATGCTTGAATATCTGTCATCCTGGTCAAAATATTTAAGAATATGTATATCTTTGTAATAATGAGATTAAATTGAAAAATAGGCTCATTCTTTTAACAACTGATAAATATAGGAGAAGGGGTACGATTCAACCAGATTTCTTATAGAAATTATACTTCAGTGTAGAAGCAATGTTTTCATTTTAGAATCATGCAGCTAATAATAGAAAATTGGGTGATAAAAAGTCAGGTTACAAGAAAAATAAAACATCATGAATAAAACATGATTTTGGACAATTTCATTTAAACAGTAAAATTAAGATATTATGAGTCTTTGGTGAATATATATGTGTATGAAATAGTCATTGTGAAATTTCAAGTTGAATCTAATTTAACCTATGTTTGATGACAAAATTCTAGTAATATACTAGGAAATATATTGTCAGTGACACTATAGATTATCAGTCTATGATCATTTATCATATTAAATCACATAGCTCTCCATGGCTGTACCTATTATATAACTGAAATAGGTTGTAAGCCTTAACACTATTAAATATATGAAACACATACTTAAATTTCTAAGCAAAAGACAGATACTGAATTGCTTAAATAAAGGATTGTATACATGTTGGTCTAGAGCACAGAGAACTTCGAATCAGTTTGAAGTGTTCAGGCTGTTTTCAATAAGACATATAGTATATAATCTTCCTAAATAAGACGGTGATGAGACCAGAGTCTACTTCTGGAATCTCCTGATATTTTAGCATGTTTACATGTTTTAAGGAATGAGAGACTGAAACAGCACTTCAAATATAGACATTTCAAATTCATAGATAAGTGTTCAGTTTTACATATATTCATTTTGTGAAAATAAGTGTCTCTGATGGAAATATTGATTTATACTTTTAACAAAAATAGTGTTCTTTTATAACAAAATATCCTGTAATGTAAAATAACTGCTCTTGGAATTCTGATCACACTCACATTGAAAATTTTGGTCATGATGGTTAAAGTGCTGCTGCTGCTGTAATCCATTATAGGGAAAGCAATGAAGACAAAAGATTATACTTTCTTATATGTCCGTGCAATGTTTGCTAAATATTATTTACTAAATGGATATGGCTAAAATAAAATTTTAAGACTACAAATTGATTTTTATGTCATTAAATAGAGATTAACTCTTATGAGTTCATACTAATACCATACTTGAAATTGAAGAGCCCATAAAGTTTCCTTGTACAATAACAATATTTTTCCCTCCAAAACATTCCAAATTGTTTTAATATAGTGTTTTCAAAATTACATTTATGTTCTGATTATAATAAAATTCAAAATGAAAGTACATAATAATAGTGTTATGTGATTTTGTTGTTACTTCCTACGCAAATAAAATGTCTAGATATAAGTAGAATGAACTTCTTCCTCTTTAACAAAACAATTATGTAAATATATAATTTGCTTTATATACAAATCACTTTTTCAAGATAAATCCTTCTATTGTTTGATTTTTTTGTAATTGTCTCAAACTCAGTTTGTTTGTTTTTTTTGTTTTTGTTTTTTTTTTTTAAATTTGGATTTGCACTCTCACTATACAGCTCGGACTTGTGGTGATCCTCCTGCTTTCAGCTTCCCCAGGGCTGAGTTTACAGGCATGGTCCAACCATATCCAGACTCTGGTTAGCTCCGTGCACCCTGTGGGTGGGGCTGACACAGCATGTGGTGCTGGGGATCAAACAATGGTCCCTGTGTTCTGTCTAAACTTCCCTAAGCAGGTGCTTTAGTCTACTGAGCCATCTCTCCAGCCCTCAAATAATTTTGAAATGTATGAAAATAAACATAATTTATTTTCTCCTTAATAAATATTAATCATCAAAAGACAACAGTATAGCCTAAAGGCCATTGAGGATGCAATTTCTTCACCAGTGTAACAGTTGAAAGTGATGGTTAGTTTCAACTTTGCAAAACTGATTTTGAATTGCAATGGAAAAAATGTTGACAGCAAATTTTCATCATATGGCAAGAATCAAGTTTGCTTGCATACTCATGCAATATTAATTGTATTATTTATATATTTCATTTGTGCATTTGGTACAGGGTCCCATGGTATCAGACTCATGGTGATCCTCCTGTATTCAACCCCCCAAGTGCTAGGATTGCAGGCATGTGCCACCATAACCAGACTTGTCCATGGCTCAGAACACCCTGGAAGTGAGGCCAGCAAGGCATGTGGGACTGGGGATCGAACCTTGGTCCCTATGCATGCCAAAACACATGCTGTTTTTGCTGATCTATCTTGCCGGCCCTTCAATATTAATTTTAAAGAAAATGTTTAATATTAATGTACTTTGTAAATCTTGTGCTTGCCAAAGAAGTGCTTGTTCTACTGAGTCATCTCTCCTGCCCCTCCCTTCTTTCTTTTGTTGTTGTTTTCAGAAAATGTTTCCTCATGCACTTCAGGCTATCCTTGAACTCACAGTGATTCCCTTCCTCAGTCTCCCACATTCTGGGATTATAGGAGTGTGCCACCATGCCTGGCTTCTTTTTCTCTGAAAGACATGATTGTCTTTTTATTTCTTTGAATAACTCCCTATGGTTGCAGAATGCGGGACTGTGTTGGATTGTGGTGTCGAGTTCAAGCACCTAAGGTAGTTGAATGTCAACGGAGTGCCCACTTTTGACAGGTGTAGACAAAGGAAGGGTTGTAGAAAGAAAAAATCATCCTGTGTGTGTATAGACAGGACAGTTGGGTTAGATAACGCTGTGCTTCTACATAATTCTATGAGAGGCAAGATCTGCACTATTGGTGGTGGGACAGGATATTATGTCGGCTTTTAGTGCTATGGTCATCCACTAGGTAAATAATTATTGAATCTGTGATATAATTCAGCTACATAAATACCTGTAAATATAATATCATGTATGCACCTTGTACAATACC
>PVKA01034439.1:0-23471 GCA_004027165.1 Ctenomys sociabilis
TGCTGGAAAAACTGGCTTTCCACATGCTGAAGATAAAATTGACCAGTATCTTTCACTATGCACTAAACTAAAATTGAAATCTATCAAAAACTACCTGCTTAGGCAGACACAGGGGCTGGGGTTTGATCCCCAGCCTGCCATATAAGCCCTGCCCCTGGGGTGTGCTGAGATGTGTGAGACTGGACATGGTGGTGCTCTCCTGTAATCCCAGCGCTTGAAAGGCTGAAAACAGGAAGGATCACTAGGAGCCTAATCTGTGTAGTGAGAACCTGTAGACCCTGCACTAATACATAAAGAAGAAATATATCAAAGATCTAAATAATAAAACAGAAACAACCTAATAGAAGAGAAATAGGCATAACTTTTTTTAGTGCATTTAGTGCAGGGTTTACAGGGTCTCACTACACAGGGACTTGTAGTGATTCTCCTTTTTACAGCCTCCCAAACACTGGGATTGCAGGAGAGCACCACTGCTCCAGGCTCATTTGCCTCTCAGTCTGCCCTGGGGAGGGGCCAGCATGGGAGATGAAACCCTGGTCCCTGCAAGCCATAGCTACTGAAGACATTGGTGTAGGCAAAGACTTTATGAACAATAACCTGATTGCATAGGAACTAGCATAAAGAATTAACAACTGGGATATCATCTTATTAAAAAGTTTTTGCACAGCAAGAGAAACCACCAACAGAATGAAAGGACAGTGTGGGTTAGAAATTTTTTTCCAGCTGTTAGTCAGATAGAGGACTATAGCTAAAATCATTAATTAACAAAATAAAACAACCCCCAAACCCACCCCTCACAAATCTGTTTGTTTGTTTATTTACTTATTGATTTGTAATTTAGGAAGGGTCTACAAGGTGTTCAGGGTCTCACTACTAAATGGGAATTACAGTGATCTTCCTGTTTACAGCCTCCCAAGAGCTGGGATTACAGGCGCTCCACACACCCAGTCTCCATTGCTGTCTCATCATGCCTGGAGGAAGGGAGGGGAGGACGGGCACAGCAGGCCTGAGGACTGAACCCTTCGCCCTTGCCCCTGCTTGCAGGTGCTTTAATCTGCTGAGCTATTTGGCAGGCACCCTCACAAAATTAAAGACCCATTCCAAACATAGGCATCTGTAGTGAATACACTCTTCTCAGGTAAAGTTATAGAAGTGGCAAATAAATACAGAAAAAAATGTTCAGCTTCACTGGCTATTCAAGAGATGTAAATTAAAAGAATGTTGAGATTTTATCAAAATCCATAAAGAATGGTTATTATCAAGAAATCAATACCAAATGCTAGGAAAAAGGAACCCTTCTCTACTGTTGGTGGGAGTACAGACTGACACCACCACTATGGAAGTCAGTATGAAGATTTCTCAAAAAGCTAGAATTGTAGGTCTTATTCAGCTCAGTTTTTCTCCTTCTTGTATCTTTCTAAAAGAATTAGAAGCATCATACCACAGTGATAGATGGCCATGTTTGTATGAATATAGTAGATAATAGCTAAATTTTGGAAATAGCTCAACTGTCTCCCAACCAGTGAATGGATACTGAAGATGTGGTTTTTTTTTTTTTTTTTTCGTATAATGGAATACTACTCTGCCATAAAGAAAGATAAGGTTGAGACATTTCTAGGTAAATGGATCCAACTTGAGAGCAAACTGTTAAATGAAAAAAAGTCAGACACTCACATGTAAATATACATGGTCTCTGTTTTAAGAAAACTAAAAGTATCAATATGGATCAAAATATATACTAAATATTGGAAAATGAGAAGAAAATGTTCAAATGAAAAAGGGAACAAGTGGAGGCAACAACATGTGGTAAATAAAGGAAAAAATGTAAAGAAAGATTTTTTAAATAAAGAAGAGAAGAGAGGCAGAAAGGAGGAGAGGGGAACTGGTAAAAAAGAAGCAACATGTACCACACACACTTCCAAATTCCCAGTGATGAATGTCATCACTACGTATATATAAAACTTACCAATAAAATAAAAAGAAACAAATGAAATCAGGCTCATGAAAACACAATGTTATGCTTTTGTCTACCTTTTTCCCATGGATCTGGCACCATGTAACTACTGGAGCTTTTCCAGAGTCAAAATGACCATGACTTAGTTATTTTTTCACTGCTGAGACAATATCTGATGTCCATAATTTAAAGGAGGAAAGGTTTATTTTGGTTTATTCCATAAAAGTTTTGGTTTGTGGCCAGCTCGTGCCAAGGCACGGTGGCGTGGGAGATGAGGCATGGAGATGAGGCTTGCTCATAGTATGGCAGGCAGGAAGCAGAGAGGTCTAGAGTGGAGTGTGGAAGACAAAGCTTGGCCGTTGTGACCCATTTCTTCTGATGTTATTCTACTGCTGAAGAGCAAGTTAGCTGAACCACGATAATCCAATCACTGCCTAAAAGCCTATGAGCACAGGAAACTTTAGAAGGACATCTTGATATAAATAGTAATATTCCACCCCTAGCCCCCAAAAGACTCATGCTCATTTCTATGCAAAATGCGTTTAGTCCACCTCTAAGAGTTGTCCATTTACTAACAGTTTTAGCATTGTGAAAAAGTCCAAGGCCAAAGCTTCCCTGAGATGTAAGGCAAATTCTTAGTTATGAGCCTGTTGAGTTACTTTTCTCTTGTTGTTGAGACAAAATACCAGACACCCAAATCTGAAGGAGAAAAGATTCATTTAACTCACTGTTTCTCCATGTTTCAGTCCACAATTGGCTGACCCTAAGGCAGGGTGGTATACGTCAGTGGGGAAACAGATTAGAGCAGTGGAAGACAGCAAAATCAACAAGCAAGGGAGGGCAGAGAAGACTCTAAACCTGATACTGTACACAGGCTACTAGGTCAGCCCTAGCGTGGGTATAGCACTCATACGCTTAGTCTTAGCCAGAACTCTGCCAACTCAATCAGTGGGGTGATTCGCTAATCTCATACACCTAATATTAGGACCAAACACTCTAGATTCTTCCACCTCTGAAAAAGCCCCACAATCCCATGAATCACTGGGAACACACCTAGACACAAAGCATAACAGCTTCTATAAAAATTGAAAGAAAGGTTAACACTGTTGACATTCTGTACAAAGCCACAGGGTAAATATTCCCATCCCCAAAGAAAAAAAATAAGAGAACAGAAAGGAATGAGACTAACGGAAAAGCAAAATCCAGCAGGCAAAGATTAAATCCTAATTTTACTCAACTTCTGGAGCAATCTTTGGTGAAATGCAAACTCCAAGGGCTTAGGGGTCCTGTCCTTGTGGTCCTGACAGTGACTGTGGCCCTTGTGGCCTCTCTCCTGGGTCAGCTTTGCTCACTCCTTGTGGCTTTCTTCAGTCATTCCATGTTCCTGGGTTGGCCAAAGTCCTAGGGTCTCCTCTGCACTTCTGGCTTCTTCCTCACATCTCACATATTGCTCTTTTGGGAGAACACTGCCTGGCCACCTGGCCTTCTTCTGAAGTCTCCTTGGAAGCCTTCCTGACCTCACATCCTGAGTGCACTAAAACTAGCATCCTGTGAATGATGGCAAGATCTGCTATCTGGAGAAGTAGTTAGGCCTTTTGTATCTTGCTAGTAGGACTGCAGAAGCCTCTGAATGCCTGGATGGCTGACCATGGTGAACTGAATTCAGTTTCCATTCCCTAGACTGCTGCGTTTTTGGAACACAGCGTCCTGTAGCTCTCTCCTTCCTTGAGTGGAGATATTTGCTTCTTGGGGTTCTCTTCTGAAAACAAAGTCTTGTCCTTCACCTTTACAATTCTGAGCCAGCAAAGGGCAGGGCTTAACTGGTATGCCCTTGAGGTATCCTACTTATTGTCCCATTTCAAAGTACTAGGCTTCTTTTTTTGTGTTACTTTCTTCAGCAACCAAGGCTTTTTCTGCCCCATCTCTTCAGATCCCAGCATCAGTGAAACTTCCTCTCTGGCCAAATTAAAAAAATTTAAATCATTCTTCTGGGATATTCACAGTGGATTCTCAATGTAGAGATGGCTAAAGCCCCCAACCATAAGCATACCACTGCTTAACATCAGGCTGCCTTGAAGTTTCATCTGCCATTCTTAATCTCAGTCTCCCATAACATCTTAGTATATGAGAAAAATGTAGACACATTTTCTGACTTAGCATAACACGCATGGTCTGGAGTCCAACTGTCAGTCCTTCTCAAATGGAAACTTTTGAACCTCATCTTAGCTGACTGTATTTTTATCAGCCTTCTGGGCTTTTTTTCATTTGTGTATTTTGTACAGGGCCTCACTACACAGATCAGACTCATGGTGATCCTCTTGTTTTCAGCCTCTTTAGCACTGGGATTACAGGCATGTACCACCACACCTGGACTCTGTAGCTATCTCAGTGCACCTTGAGGTGGGCTGGCATGGCATATAGGACTGGAGACTGAACCCTGGTCCCTGTGCTTGCCAAAGCAGGAGTTTGTCCACAGCATTCTGGTATTTTGAGCTCTGACCAGATTCTCACATTAGGCTCTTCTCACAGCATTAGGACTTCTTTTCCAGCTGGCATCTGCAAATCCTTTCAAACTCCTCTTACAAGCCAGTTCCATTGGCTTCTGAACCACCTGGCCAGGTAGTATTATATCAATGACCCCATTTCTCTGATACCACAGTCTCTTAAGTCCTCAATGGAGGAACATTTAGTATATATAATCCATATATATATGGATTTACAAGGTAAGCGTGCAGTAGCTGCCTACAGAGTGGAAAAGGGAAAAAGGGCTGTCTGCACACCAGGGATCGAAAAGATCCAGTCAGAAGTCAAAGACCCGGAGCTCACTGCGGAGTCTCTTCTGAGCCCGTGTCAGGAAGCTAAAGAGTCTGCCCTGGAATCCTGGAGATGGCTGTCAAATGATGATGGGGAAAACTGGGGCTCCTCCAAAGAAGCAGCAGCAAGACCTCCTTCCTTTCTTTTTCATTCAATTCAGGTTACTTGCCTATTAGGTGGTGCCGCCACACCCGGGGTGGGTCTTTCTTCTTCAGCAAGTCCACCATTCAGATACACCCAGGATTATGCAAAGCCGATCGGCTGGCTGTTTCCTATTCAAGTTGACACCACAGCTGACTATCTCAGACTGTTGGGACACTGTGGCAGCCTAGAAAGTGCAACTCAGAGAGTCACAAAAACGAACCTTTAGAATTGCTTAGAAAGTGGTAAGAATAGTGGAAAAAGTGTGTTCAAAGTGAGGGGAGTATTTTGGGGAGGATTAATGGCAACATTTCTTTTCCTATAACAGATATTAAAAATTTAAGTATACATTGCATTTTTAGATCGCATTTATATAAAATGTAACTATATCCTTGCATTTACTACAAATCATCTCTATATTATTTATAATACCTAACAGATGTAAGTGCTATGTAAATAATTGTTATCCTGTGTAGAGAAGAATGATAAGAAAAAGTCTGTACATGTTTAGTACAGACACAATTACAAAATGTGTTTGATCCACAGTTGGTTGTAGGTATGGAATCCATGGATATGAGGGGCAACTGCTTTTGAACTGTGTTTGGGACAGAATGAAGATGCAATAAGCATTAAGTAATTATTGTTATTGTTACTAGTACCACCAGGGAAACACTTAACTCAAAACCAAATAAATCAAAACAACATAGTCATATGCAGGCCAAGTGGCTTGATGCTTATTAGCCTATGATCTGGGGACCATGGACAGTTGTTCTCTGGAAGCCTCAGTGTCTCATTGGCAAAGCAAGACACTGAAGGTGTCGAGTTGTTCTCTACCTGTAGCTTTCCAGAACTCGGTGTTTCTGAGTCACTTGGTATGTATACAGATGTAGGACTCTGCTAATGGTCCAAGGCTTCTGCCTTGCAGGGAAACCACCATAAAAAGCCTATATTCTCAGGAATGGGGGCTTTGATGGGCAGGTTTTCTTCCATGGGTGAAAGTTGAGCTCAAATGATTTACTTTAAATAGTTATTGAAAGGGGACAGGAAACAGATGGTTGGCTGTGAGTTCTAAGTCAGTGGCTTGGAAAAGGGCTCTGAGAAAATTAAAGTAAAACTTGGAGAGGAGGATTTTGTGGACTCATTTAGTGTTTTGGTGAAAACTCAGTTGAAAACAGGGTGTAGTAGCATCTGATTATCTAAATGATAATCCAAGTGTGTCTGTGGATGACATATCATTGGATGTGTCATCTTTTTTTATTCTTTATCCATATTTTCCCCTTGCCCTGTCCCCCATTTTCTCTCAACAGGGCAGTGAGTGGCACCTTTAGCAATGAGCCCTAACTCCCTGTGGTTCAGGACTGTGCTACTGATTTAGTGTATGTTTGCTAACATTATTGCTGAATATTGCACACTCTACTTTCTCTCCCAGCAGCCAAGAATCTGGTTGTCTCTTCCTCTGAACTCACTGTAGTAATTTCAGACTGCAGTAGCAAGATGCTTGAGGTTGTCCATTATATTTCCATGGTTCTCAGAAACAGATACAATTCTGATGATTGCCAGTTGGTGTTTTTCCTGGGTGGAGTGGGCTTTCATTTGAGCAGAGTGCTCAGACACAGTGCTGTGTTGAGTGCAGAGGCTCTAGTTTTGCTTGGGGTTACCCAGTGCTTCTTGAAGAGGGCTGGAGGCTGAGAAAGGTCTAGCTCTCCATTCCACTTCTTCTTGCTCCTGGGATCCTCTTCTCCAGGCACTGCAGGACTGACATCACTCATTCTGGGTCAGCCCAGTGCTCTGTGCCTAGAGAAACCAGTTCACTTGGGAGCCTGGCTTTCAGTTTGATGAATCACGGCAGCCTTGCCTGGGGAATTTTTAGATTGAAAAAAAACACAACTTGACAGGTACATAGTGACTTAGCAAACATAAGCAATGTAAAGATGGTTTCTGAGATGAGACATGGCTACAAATACATAGGTTATCAAACCTGGAAAGTGCAGCAGGCTCAGAGAGCTAGAGAGCAGGTTCTGGTGGTGCTGGTCCAGCACCATTAGAAATGCATATTATTGTGCCCCAGACCTGAGGAATCACAATTTATTGATGGATAGTGCCTAATAATTGCTATTAAAACAGAATCCTTCAGCAGTTCTGATAACCTCTGAAGTTTATGGCATTTTGGTGTGAATGATTGGGGTTCCGTCTGCTATGCTATGCACTTGCAACTCTTCTGGCCTCAAAAATCCTGCCTCACCTTCCATGGTCATCTGGCCAACCCCAGAAGGGTGCTCTGGAGCCTCTTCCTCAGGTTAGCACACATCTCATATGGCAATGCTAACAATGCCCTCCTCACACAGGGTGACTGACCGAGCTGTACCCTGTCTGTCTAATTCCCTGAGAACTTGTGATTATTTGCTGGCAGAAGCCTGGTTTCATCTGTCCATCTCTGCTCGTATCTGACAAACTGCCTGTTGCAGAGTCAGTGAATGGATTTTTACTGTAAAAGAATATAAATAGATTTTATGTGTATGTACATGTATATTTACACATATATGTATATACATATGTAAATAAATAATATCTAATAGAACACACACAAAGATTTTAAAATCCTGAAGTCATCATGTAATGTTTTTCTCTAGGAAGAAAAACAAAATCTGGAATTTCCCACTTGTGGAAGAAGCAGGAAGTAGCCTCTTGGTCCCTGGATTGTGTTCTCTCACCCGGGTGTGGATTTAGGAAACTCAATTCACCTCTCTTAGCTTCTTGTCAACAATTGTAGTGGGGCTCTCACTTTTCTGTGGCAGTGCTGAATGTTAGAAATAATGTATAACAGTACAGGGTATGCGCTAGGTGCTAACTACAGAGTGACCAATGTTATTGATCATAGCTTTGATTCTTTTTATAAGTAGGATTATGCCTCCATTAAAGCCTTTCAACTTCTTGTAGGATTTAGAAGAAAAGTAAGTTGATATTTCAAAATCAAAATCTTTCCATTATATTCTGAAGGAAAGGTTGTGCTAGGATCTGTAACTGTAATTTAAGTGAACTATGAGTGCCTTTTATAGATTAAAATTATGAACAAACATAGACAGAGAGAGAGAGAGAGAGAGAGATTTCCAATTTAAATTTGCCTCATATTCAGTGAGTCGTTTCTACTGTAGAAATTTTCCAGATGTTTTGCACTTGTTCTCTCTGTCGACAATATGGACTATGACTCATGAAAGTGAAAAAAATGACATTTATGTCTTTTCTTGGGGGTTGTCCTGAAAGAGAGTGCTCTTTATGGATGTGCCTGCATTGTGAGAACTCTCTGGGGAGCCAGCAAGCTAAGCGAACAAAGGCAAGGGTCAGGCAGTGAGCGCTGAGTAAACACTCTAGGGAGCCGATCTTGGCATATACAAAAAAAATAAAAATAAAAATGTGTAGAGAATGCTGAAAGTAAAGTAACCTTAGAAATTCTACTGCCTTATTCATTTCTGCTGTCATGGAGTGAACTGGCCAAAGCAGGTCAATGTCACTCTCTTAAAAATGTACATTTGGACTGAGAGTTACAGTCAATAGTCACTTGGTAGGGACCTGTATCAGGCAAAGTGGTGCTGTAATCACTAATGTCACATTGTCTGCTTTCCATTTTTACAGGAATGGAGAGAGCTGGACCATAGACACATGGCTAAAGACAGTCCTTGGAGCCTAAAGTCTTTAGTCCTGGTTAGTGGTCAGCAGAAGCCTGGCCCTCTTCCAGCCCTGGCTCTTGTGCTGAGCTACCCTGCTAGCTTACTACAATTTCTTTTTGCCTATATTACCTCCATCTGGTTTCTGAGAGGAATGCCCACACAAACTGTCAGGAGTGTTGTGGCAACAGTAAATGCATAGTTACGATTCAACATTTAGAAATAAGATCAATATTGAAGCTATGGTCTCCTTATCTTTGTGTACAACTAAGCATTGAGTTACACTGGGAAGTCCCTTCAAAGGAAGCTGGTTAATCAAATTATTCCTATTGCACGGTGATTATTACTAAGAAATAAGGGAGATGAAACTGAACACCACTCTTCAGTTTTGAATAATAAACAAAGAGGGACTATTTCGGGGAAGGTATGGAAATTAGCATTTAATGTCATTATTTCCAGACATCAAGGATTTATATGAAGGCAATTGGTGAGGTGGTATTTACACCTTTCATGACATTTCATAAATGTGCCTTCAGGGAGGGGGGGCTGTGATGGGGAACTATTACATGTAAATTGCTGCCCTTTAACTCACTTGATGTTATCTTGTAAGAAACAATAAACAGATCATAAAATGCTACAGAAAATAGTAACTCTCAGGTAATTTTGACAATTATGACTCATTTCCTCCTGGACACTGTCATACATTAAGATAGGAAGACCAATAATTTGAGGCAAAGTATGTGTAAATTAAGAACATTACCTAAACAATATTATCTTAAAATATAGCCACCATTATCAAGAAGAGACCCAACTGGGTTAGGTCTCACTTTTTCTATGATTCCATTGTACACCAGTTGGCTGCAGATCCAATCTTATATGCCACCTTATTTTGTGAGATCTGTAAACTGAGTGTGGATTTTGTATTTTAAGTGGTTGGGGATAAAATTGCAAGAATAATATTTTGCGACACATGTTAAGTGTCTGAAAGTTAATCTTCAGCATCCACACATAAAGTCTCTGGGAACAAGACCACATTTTTTTACATGCTGTCTGTGGTTGCTTGCCTGATGCAACAGAACTGAGGAATTGGGCCTGAGCAAACCCTAAAATACTTAACTCTCTGGTCCTTCATAGAAATAGCCTTTCAGCTTCTGCCACAAAATACCATCCAGCACTTTTTGTGGTCTCAGTCTGTGCTCAGACCCACAGGGCTTGAAGGGCAGGAAACAGCTTTAGCAGTTACCTTTTGTGCATTTTGCAATTAGACAAAATATATAATAGATTGACCTTGAACTGGGGACACCGATTGTGTGTGTAGTCTAAAGGAGTGTACATGTATATATAACTATGTTCTGAAGCTATATAAAGGAAACCTACACAAAGGGAAGTTCAAACTGAATTCAAAACCAGCCCCACATTTCAGTGCTGGAACTTTGGGAAGTCTCCTGTTCTCCTAAGCCTTGAACTGCAGAATGGGGATCTGGCTAGAGTGATAGCTCAGCAATCTAAGTCCCTGCTTAGAAAGTGCAGGGGCCCAGGTTTGATCTCTAATACTGCATGCCTGTGGGGTGTGGTGGTACATGCCTGTAATCCCAGTGCTGGGGAAGCTGGGACAGGAGGACCCAGCACTACAAGTCAGAGCTGCGTACCCTGTACCAAAAAAAAGAGATTAAAGTGGGGCTATAACATGCCTTTTGGGGTTTATATGAGGATAAAGTAACATGATAAATATAAAATTTCTAGTCGGTCTGGGTGTGAGATACATTAAATAATGCAAACCCTGGTGAACTATGTGTTCAGTGATTGTGGTGCAAAAACCCCATCAAAGAATGGAGTGGAGAGGACCCAAGCCCATAAGCGGAGCAGTGGATAGGGCTGCGGGGGAGGGGTAGTGGGCTAGCTGAGAGACCAGTCCTAGATCTGAAAGGGAAGGCAGGAATCAAAGGTGCTGGAAGCAAGCTGAGGAGAGGAGGCCAGCACACACAGCAGGAGGGGGAGGGGTTGGGGAAGGGCTCAAGGGAAGCCCCGGACATGTAAACCTGAGCACGTCTGATTTCAGAGTTTTGACTGTCATATGAAAACAGCACAGGTGTATTAAACATTTTTCAGTTGGAACTGACGGGTGCAAAATGCTGCTTAGGAAATTTCCCTTCCCACAGTCATACTCTGTGTGTGGGATTTTAGCTTTCTCACAATTCTCACTTTCAATCCCTGCGTGTGCTTAGATAGACCCGCGATTGTCCTTGTGGGCACTGTCGCAATTCGTGAAACTATCTGGGGATCCTGTGAATAGCTGTGCTTTCCCAGCGACTCCCGCATCGAAGTCCTTTCACAAGTGCTCCTTCTGGAGACAGCAGTCACCTAATTCTGGATCGCGTGTGAGGTTTAGAGAGGAAGAACGTGACCCTGTGGCTTGTCTGCAATTCTTTTAAGCAGAATAAAAGCAACTTTGCCAATAACAATGTTCTGTGCAGGTGGCTTTGGCCTCTCAGGGATTCAGAGCCTGCTGAGTTTTGAGGCCTGTTCATGACACCTATCACAGCATGTAGATTACTTTAAAAAAGTTCCCAGGATGCTAAAAATACTTCTCAGTCTAGCCTGACTGCAGTCTATCACAATGTTACATTTTGATTTTTTTATGTTTCCTGCTGATATTTGGACATTTTCACAAATATAATGTTTATAATTATTTTGTTTTTCTTTACAAAAGTCAGTCACAGAGGAAGGTTTGAGAACTGCCTCCGGAGAGGATTGTGTTGCATCCTGCCATCTCTCAGTTGCTCTGGGTAAATCTTTTTGCCTGAGCTGATTTAGAGTTCGAGCTTCCCGAAGAGATGAAAGTGGTGAGTCCCACTTCTGCTGATAGCTATTTTTCTTTGTGACCTAGCCCATGTCCCTGTGTTTGTGGAGTTTGGCTGGTGTCACAATTGATCACGAGATAACTCTGGGATATATCAGTTTGCCCCTGCATTTTACACAGACCTTTAGGATTTTCAACTAACACTAAAAAGTTGCAACATGATAAGAGTTAGATCTTGTAACTCACAGAAAATTCAAATTTCAACCGTATACTGTGGGCACTTTTATAAATACTTGAGTCTCATCCTGACCTGGGGTTTCATAATCAGGTCCAGGTCAGAGAGGCTGAGGGCCCAGTCTTCTCTCTGTGACCAAACCCACTGATCCAGAGGCACCCCTTCAGCTGCAGGAAGGAAGTAGGTGTGCCCGTCACCTTACCAGATTTATGAGAACAACCGATGGTTAATCATTTTTTAATTTCTATTTTTGGAATTCCATCAGCACAAATACCTATGCTATGCTAAGTAATAATAAACAGGTGTAAATATGGGTGCATTGGTGATCCAAGACCTTGGTTCACTCTTGGACCCAGGTGGAGTTTTGGAGCACATTTCTTATTTTGCCAGTGGTGGGCGTTGCTGCCTTTTACTCTGAGGAAAGGAGAATCTGTTTGAGATGAAGGCATTTATACAGGATCTAAAGCACAAGCATTAGTGCTCCAGAAATCATTTAGGTTGTTCAGTTCACGGAGCCATAGTGTAGTATGACACGTGCCTAATCTGCAAAGAGGGACGGACTGCAAATATACTAACCAGTGAAAGGTAGAGGGGAGAAGAAGCAGGCTAGTCATAGATTATGGTGCAAGTGTATGGCAGTACTAATTTCCATTCAAACTGAATATAAAGCAAAACATGATGAAGTAAGTTATGTCCGTAGGTTAGTCCGTAGCGCACATGAGCCGCACTGCTCTTTCTCCTCCAAATAAATCCTCTTTATATGCAGTGTTATGTGTTTGAATACATAGCATTACGATGCTAACTTTCTGCTTTTTCCAGTTATCTTCTCTTCCTGGTGAGTTTGGGGTGATTTGATACCTTTCAGAACCCACAGGGAATAAAAACCTTTCAAAGTGGGTGCGCAGCAGCCAGGTGGGTTGCAGTGCCCTAAATCATAATGCAGCACATAACTGTGAGCCTGGGAGCACAAATCACCTTTGTAGTTCATTGCTTGTTTTTATGCCTCCTCACATGAATCAAATCTAGCTTTAGGTATGCCCCAGGCAAAAAAAAGAATGTCATTTGAGTCAAAATGAAGATAAACATCCCATTATCCCCACAGCTGGAACTATCCCCAGCTTAATGCACAGCTCAGAAGGTAGAAAAGCAGTGTTTCCTTAGAGAAGCTCTGCTCTACAGAGATCATAACATAAAGGAAGGTGGGCCGTGTGGTGGACAGTTATTCTAGAAGCATAGCTGCAGAATGAATGAATGAATGCCCAGTACAAAACACACAGGACACACTGTTTCCTTCCACAAAATACCAGATGAAGTTTTGGAGAAATATACCCAAGGATCAAGTAAGCAATAAAACGAACCCGACAAACTCTGAAAGTGCTCACCTCCGAGACTGAGCCACCTTGTCAGCTGATCCATTTTATGTGTGAATTGTTTTTCTGTTCAGTGCTCCCCGGCAGAGATGGTGTCGTATGTCACATTTCTGACACTCTACAAACAGTATTAATCCTTATCATATGACCTGACTAAAGGCCTGCACAGGAAACTAACAGACAGGCTTTCATCTGTTCTGCCTGCCTGAAAAGCAATTCTCCTACGTAGACGACCTAAACCCACCTGGGAAATGGCCAGTAGCCCAGCTCTTCCTTTCTTGCCTATTACCTTCCCTACCCATAAACATGGGTCCATGTGACCATGTACAGATGTGACCTCTTGGTCTGCTTCCTTCTCAGGAGTGCATACAAATGCCTATTCTTTCCCACTAGATAATGAACTCCTTGTGCCTAGAGACTGTACCATTTATGCATTAGGAACCTCCCCTGAGGGGCACCTCACAGAATGTGCCTTAATTTTATTTCACTCTAGGAACCCGGGAATGACTTGCTACCAAGAATGGCAGCATGGCCCCCAACCTTAAATGACACATGCCATTAATGACAGCACAAAAAGGCTTTCTCTAAAGACAAGCCAGTGTATCCTATACCCCAGATCCATGAGTTGAAAGGACTCCAAAGCACTAGGTATCTGCAGAAACTCCTCCTCTCCTCTCCTGCTGTCTGGAGTCTCTGGCCCTCTAATAATCAAATAATGAAAGCGTATCAGTGAACATTTATCAGACACCCACGTAGAACAAGGTACAATGAGAAAGTTAGCCCCTCTCTACAAAAGTTTGAAATCCAAGCCAATGTAGAATTTGCACATGCGGGGATAATACATAATGAGAACCAACACATAATATAATAGGTGCAAGTTAAGTGGGAGGAGGGAGGAAGAGAAGCCTTCGTAATGGAGGGTTGGGGTCTGCGTCTCTTGCGTGAGCCAGGCTCCCTGGACTTGGCCTCCTGCGGCTGATCCTGTCTTACCTCCGTTAAGAAGCTGTGGGCCTCAGGGTTAAATGAATTCAGTGTTTCACCAGATTGCATAATTATGTTCTAGGCTGACAAAGCTAGTGTTTGACTGTGGGTTCTTTTGAGCTGAGAGACTAAAGTGGGAAAGGAACTAGGCTTGTTCTCAGGGCTTTGGATTGCCCGGCATTATTGTTTAGGGCTCTATAGATCTTAGCACTTAACTCCATGAGCCTTTAGTTAGTATCCTATGGTTCCTTTGGCACAGAGGAAAGGGTGGTGTCCTGCCCAGGCAGCCTCCCCACACCTGCTGTGCTGTGGGTGGTAATCACAGTTGTTTCCTGGGCCCCTGTTATAGCCTGGTGCCAACTCTGTGCTGAATCCCTGACTCCAGAGCTTTGCTTTGTCCAGCCAGGACACCCCTCATTCAGCTCCTGAAAGCCTCCCTGGAGACTGCTGATAAGAGAATCCCACCCAAGCCCTGCACCTAGGGAACTTGACCTTCAGGTTACAAAAGTGTGTTCCCAAGTGCAGGAGTGTTTATTTCAGGTGAAGCAGGCAATTACCTATATGATACTAGTCTTGAAGCTAAGGCTTAAATTCACACAGTGCCTTTTGCAAATCAAAGCTTCTATCTCAGAGTCCGTCATGCTTTCATGAATTCATCTGCTCTTCCTGCAAAGCTGAGGTCCTGAATTTCACTGATGCACATCTGCCTCTGTCCCACAACAGAAGCCCTGTGTCTCCCTGGGTTCAGCTGAGCACACAATGGAAGGAAAGAAAATGTGGAGTACCTGCTGGTGGTGCTTGGGAGCAGAGGAGAACTTTCTAGAATGTGGTGATGGATGGGCTTAAGCCTTAGGAAAAAGTAGGAGTGGATTAAGACTCACAGTGTTTGAGTTGTATTTATTCTTTCTGGATTATCACTTAAGGTGAGGAGTGGTGTCTTGCAGACAGAGAGGAAAGAAGATCAATGGAAAAGGCAGCTTCTTGTGGCCCCTACATGGCAGTCCAGCCACACTCTGTACATAAATATTCATGGTCTGAAACAAAGTTTGTATAACAAACATGATCAGTAGAGATTATGCCAGAGTACCTTCCTGCAGCATGATCATTTAGGGTCACAGGAGACCATTTCTAGCATTAGGCTACAAGAGTTCCTTATGTTCTCTGCAAGCACCAAGGCTGTTGCTGAGCAATTCAGTGTTTCACCCATTCAGCAGTACTTGCCTGGAAACTACTTGGGATATATGCTTGGCCTGTATGAACCGAGGGGAAATCAGATTGCATGAACATGCTGTGCATTTTATGTGACTCACAGTTTATGGTCTCCTTATTTTGCATTCTTTTTTATGAAGCAGACTAAAGGAGTCTTAGTCGTATTAATTTTTACATGATACTTAATAGCAGGCTACTTAGAGAAATCTAATTAATGACTATAAAAACATTTAGTTTAATTAGTTGCCTATACGGTCAAACACACTTTACCTGAAAGTCTATATATATAAGTGCTATTTTATATTTCTTTTTTTTTCACATTCTACCTCTTAGAACTTGGCAAGGAAAGAAAACAAACAAACCAGGAGAATGACATTGAAACACTCATCTGACTTCCAAGGACTAGCCATTACTAGTCTGCATGTGTGTGTGTGTGTGTGTGTGTGTGTGCGTGTGTTTGTGGCAATCTGTATTTAAGGAAGTTTTCCTTTACCTAAACCTGTAAATTAGGTAAAAGGCTGACAGTTGTTCTGGTAGTTAGGCTTCAGGGCTTCAGGGGTGTTTTAATTCTCACACAGCTTCCTTTTGTTTCTGAAGAACAGGGGATTGAACTCAGGCCTTTGCACTTGCCAGGCAAGCACTTATTCTACTGAGCCATCTCCCCAGCCCCTACAGCTTCCTTTTAATAGACCAGGCTTCACACCTGAGGTGGAATACAATATGCACAAAATCTGTGTTTCTTGTAAGTCTGTGTGATTATGTAAAATGTTTGCAATTGTGTTTTCAAGGTAGATAACACTCAACAAAAATTATGAAAGGATGGCCTAGGATTCTGGATGGTTCACAGCCCATTGCTTGATTTTGCAGTTAGAACCAAAGGCTTGCAGAGAGAGGCCGTAGCCTGGAGAGTGTCACGCCATTGGGTGTTGGAAGTCAGTGTGGAGGAAGCTGATTTTTTGTATGAAACTGTTCTATTCTTTTTGTTTTGGTGACTCTAGCTGGGTTTCCATAGACAGCCTCAGAAGACAGGCCTATTTAGGATTTCATTTCCCATCTGCAAAATTGTTTTTCTGAAAAATGAATGACATTTATTAATTTTTAATTTTTCTTGTTATTTGATCAGCTTCATCAATTACTAAAATTACTTAAATTGAGAAGGCCTGAAACAAGAAAATGAACAGAGCCTCTGGGTTGGATGACTGTGATCTGGAGTTTTCAGGAACATTTCTAAAGGCCTTGGAGATATCCTCTCATGGTTCCAGTACTCAGCGAGGTCCTCCATGAAGAGGGGACAAATGTATCTGTCTGACATCACTCCACAGCTCTGCCCACATTGTCACAAGGACATTGAAGAGGTCTGGGTGATCCTGCCTGGGCTGACCTCTACTGCCATCACAGATTCATTTCAGACCTTTCTCTGTACCATCTTGTCATTGCCTTCTAAGTCTTAGTTATCTTTTGTGATCAAATTTCTTTTCTTCTCTCTCTTTTTTAATGTATTTGGTAAAGGGTCTCACTACACAGCTCGGATTTGTAGTTATCCTCCTGTTTTCAGCCTTCCTGGTGCTGGGATTGTGGGAGTTGACCATCACACCCGGCCTTGGTTGCCAGCTCAGAGCACCCAGGGGTGGGGCCAGTAGAGCATGCAGTACCAGGGATTGAACCCTGGTCCCTGTGCTTGCCTAAGCAGGTACTTAGTCCACTGAGCTATCTTGCCAGTCCTGCAACCAAATTCCTTTTCAGCACACAGTAACCTCTTCCCATTACCATTTCTTCTGCCTGCAAGTCTTTCTTTTCATCCCCCTGACTTGATACACAGCCATCATTAAGGTATCAACTCCATCTTCACTTCCTGGGGAAAGATTTTCTGATCCTCCACTTGGGCCAATTTATTTTATTGTTTTTTTTATTTTATTTTCTATTGGTTTCTTTACTTTTTTTCTTTCTTTTTTTGGGTCAATTTATTTTAAAGGTGGCTTCAATTTACCATGGCTGGACTTCAAACTTTTTGACTTCCTAATGGTGCACCTGTGATACACATTCAGCAAAAGCTACACATCAAAATTTGACCTTTTCCTGATTTAGCAATATGGAGTAGATACTGTTTTAAAGTGCTGGGGAGCAGCAGCGTGTCACAGCTCCCAGTCAGTTACAAGATCACAAAGGGAAACAGCCAGGACTATGGCGCTCAGCGCAGCTAGACTGGTGGCAGGCAGGTTAAGTGTCATGAGTGCATTTTCAACTTATGCTGTTTTCAATTTACACTGGCTTTGTCAGGCTATAACCCTGTTCTAAGTTAAGGAGCCTCTGTATAGGTTCTCATGGCACCAAAACACTGGTTTCCAAAGAGATTCCTCCTATCACAATTTTACATTTATTTTACTGGTACTGAACTAGTCATTCTTTTTTGATCTTTTTTTCTTTTATGTGACCCATCGCCTGTTTTAGCTCAAATCCCTTCCATAACATCTGACTTCCATAATACACTCCGTATAATACAATTGAATTTTATCAATAATAGACATTAACAATATAGAGAAAGTAACTATCTAATTTTTCTAATTCCCTACTAATTGATTTATGAGATATAGTGGAGTATATTTCTTTGGTCTTTAGTTTTATTACCCTGCAGATATGAAAATAAGCATAGTTCTTAGAGAAAACATTATAAACATGAAATAGTAGATATGATTATCACTAAAGGATTAATTTAAAGGGCATTTGAAGTGTTTCTCATTTTGTTCATACCCTTTTGTTCATAAGCTGATATATTTCACATGAAGAAATTTAGTGGCACAGATTGAATCATAAGTTATTGCCCCTCAATTTCCATTCACCTATTTATAAATAACTAATGGATGAGGTAATGTATTTATAATAATCGTTACTTTTTAAAGGCTTGTATACTTTTATGTATTGCTGTTATTTGAAGTGTAGTTATTCATACATTGTAACAGTAGTAATGTTTTTGTACAGTACTTTATAGATTGCAGTAAAATCTTATAAAAATCATTATAACTGCATCTTATAAATGGGATTGATTTTAAGTGAATTTCCTAAAGTCTTCATAAAGAGCTCATGCAGACCAGAGACCTTCTGATTGAAGGTTCTCAGTTGTTTTAACTCCTGAGCCATTCCTGCCACTTCCAGTTCTGGCTGTTTTGTTCTCGTTGTAGCTGCATAGTTCAGCTGTTTTTTTTTTTTGTATTTTAGGGAAGGGTCTACAGGGTGTTCAGGGTCACACTACTAGACTGGACTCATAGTGATCCACCTGTTTGCAGACTCCCAAGAGCTAGGATTCAGGTGCACGCCATCATGCCCAGTCTTAGTTGCCTTCTTGGTGCGCCCTGGGGGTGGAGCCAGCATGGCAGGCTGAGGGATGGAACCCTGGCCTCTGCACCTGCTTGCAGGTGCTTTAATCTGCTGAACTCAAATGGCTGATATTTGGGTTCTTTTGGCTGTGCATTTCAGCCTTTGCACAATTCAGGTATAGGTTTCAGAGTATTCTTGAAGGTCATCTCCCAAAATGTTTTGACCAGATGCTATCAGCAGCAGCAACTGTGAATGTGGCCGTGCCTGCCAAGGTAATGTATTGAGTGCCTACTCTGCGCAGACACTCTCATGAATCTTGTTTTACTTGTTATGTGTAGTTTTTCCATTTTAAATGAGGAATGGTCATGCTGTGACTGCGCCATGCCAGAAACAAGAGGCAAAACCCAGAGCTCTCTGCTTCTAAGTCTCACCCCCAGCACCTTTTAATGCATGCCAAAAGATCCAAGGACAAAAGAAAAAGGGTGATAGAAACAAGTAACCTCTTTAGGTGATTCATGTGGCCATAGCCACAGCCACAGCCATGTATGTTGTTGTTCAAAGCCACAATCTTCTCTATGGTTTAGGAACCAAGAAGTGTATACAGGTAGACACTTTTCCTATGACCCTAGATGTTAAGTAGATACTTGGAAACTTTGCTTATTCATAGCTCAATTAGACAGTTTTGAAAAATTGGGCTGTGCTAATTTGTTAAAATAATTCTACAAGGGTCAAAGTTTGCTTTGCTGGCTACTCTGTAAATGGGCCATGGCAGACAAATAACCAAATCCTCCAGTCACATGTAAATATTAAGAAATTAATACAATAGTCACATTTCTGCTCTTAGTCAATATTATGGTTTTTTTTAAATTTTATTTTGGTGAGGAACTGGGGATTGAACTCAGGCCCTTGAGCTTGCCAGGCAAGCGTTTATTCTACTGAGCCATCTTCCCGGCTTCCAATATTATATTTGAGTACAGGAAAAGTGTACAGATTTTCCCTCTGCCAGTTTAGAGGTCTGGCTGACTTTGAGGTTCTTTGTTGGATCATTCTTTGCTAACAAATCAGTCCTCCTTGTTAAACACATGAGAAGAATGCTCTCCTTCCAGGGCTGCCTTTCTTATCACCCCTTCTCCTGTCTTCTGCATCTTAAATTGGGAAATGCTGAATGGAAAGGAGAGGAAGGAGGAAAATTCTGCTAGGGAACAACAGAGCAGGACTTGATGTCATCTTGGCAGATTTTACAGCTGCTTAATGCACTCCTCTATGTTCTGATCATCTTTTGTGATTCCGTTGCTAATTCTTCCTCCTGTCCTTTCTTCTCCAGAGTACCCACCGCCATTTCTTGCATATATGTATATATTTACTTATTCAGTTACTGTTTCTCTTCTACCCTGAAAAGGTGAGCTTCAAACGTTTCCTCTTGAAGAGTGCTACCTTCAGGCTCCTAGCGTATGCTGGCATAAGTGGGACAGCACGCACGTGTTGAAGGAATGATCACTTGAACATGTAAACAGGCAGGAACATCTTTGAAGTTTATGGACAAGTACAACCCTAGACACCACATCCTCACTGGAATAGGGCAATGAAGTAGTTGAGCTGCCCGTAGCACAATTTGAGTGTAGGGGAGGAGGGCAAGGGAAACATCTTGGGTACTCTGGTGTGAATGAAATAATAATGATTTCATTTAATAGAAATAGTAAGCAATGTCATGAGTAATAAGAAAGGTATAGGATTTTACTTTAGGCTTGTTCTCTGGTTTTGTCTTCAAATTCATGCTTAGTGTTTTCAAAACATTGTTCTAAATGCCTTATACATATAGTAAAATACTATGCCTATTTTGAAGTTAAATAATTTGATACATGTATAAGTATATATCCACGTAGAGACACAACAGCAGCTACTAGAAAGATGTGTAACATATATGTACTACATATATGTAACTTGTTTTTCAATCAATTCTTATTTTAAAAAAAGCTTAAGACCAATGAGCCATGAGAAAACATTTGATTCACTAGCTACTAAGGAAATGGAAATTAAAATCACAGTGAGATCCTACTTCATAGTAATTAGGCTGTTTCTAAGAAAAAAATAAGAATAAAGAAAATACATGTGGTGAGCCAGTGAGATAGCTCAGTGGACTAAGTGCCTGCTTAGGCAAGTCCTGGGACTGGGGTTCAAACCCCACTACTGCATGCCAGGTTGGCACTGCCCCCAGGTGCGCTGAGCCAGTGACCGAGTCTGGGCATGGCGGTGCAGGCCTGCAATCCCAGCACTGGGAAGTCTGAAAGCAGGAGAGTCATTAGCTGAGCTGTGTAATGAGATCATGTACCAAAATACATAAAAAAATTAAAGAAAAGAAAATACATGTGTGTATATGGAGGAACTCCTGTACATTCCTGGTGGAAATGTATATAACAGTGCTCTGGAATATAATCTGAAAAGTCTTCAAATGTTAAAATATGGAATTACTTTATGATGTAGCAATTTTATTCCTAGATATATACCCCAAAGAAAAGGAAACACACGTCTACCAAAATTTATACAGAAATGTTCATAATGACATTATTTTATAATATATTGCTAAAAGATAGAAACAACTCACATGCCCATCAACTGAAAAATGAATAATCAAAATGTGAATTATTATTCATCAATAAAATGAAAAATTAGATGACTGTCAAAATCCATGCTAAGTAAAAGAAGCCAGATACAAATGGCAACACACTGCTGTTCCATTAATAGGAAATGTGCAGGATAGATAAATCCATAGAGTCAGAAAGCAGATTGGTACTTTCTAAGGTTGGAGGCTTATAGCAGAATGTAAGAATGGCTTCTAATGGTCACAGATTTTCTTTTGAAGTGATGAAAATATTCTGAAACTAGGTAGAGGGGACAGTTACTAATACTATAAATAGATTCAATGACACTAAATTTTGCACTTGAGAATGTTCAGTGGTTAATTTCATGGTATTTAAATTTGACTTCAATGAACAAACACAAAAACTCAAAGTTGCCTGAGACAAGTCTAATTATTATTTTAACTTTTCACATGAAAACATTAGAGGACATAAAGGGTAAGCAACTCACTTCAGGTCTTGTGTGGAAGAGCCAAAACACAAGGTGGGCAATCTAACTGCAGGGCACACACGTAACCTGCACACTGACAGAGCTCATGTGATTTCTTTGTTCTCTTCTTTGATTTGACTCATCTGACGCCAAAAACTATGATACAGCTCTAATGCGTAAATGTGGAGAAGAAAAGAGATGCCTCAGTGTTTACTTAGGCAGGTGTATTCCTGATTGAAAAGCACAGTGGTTTCTACAATACTGAGAAATCACAGACAGACGCCAGAACTGCTTTGTGAGTGCTGTTGAAAGCTGGTAATGAATTCAATAGTTGAAGTTTTCTTGTCTAATAAAGTGACAAAGTACATTGTTCAGTGAATTAATTTGGAATATCTTCATCTTTTAAAGAATTATGATGAGACACAGTATTGACTGCCTAAATTCTACCTTGAATATATGTGTATAGCCATGTAAAGGATAAATTATTTTACTATATATAAATATGTACATAATATATTAATTAATCACCAGCTTTTCTGAGGCATTGTATCTGATAATATCTAAGGTAAGTTAAAATCATGTTGGAGCATAAATTAAGATGTCTAAGTTTTCAGAAAGGCAGCGATAGTGGAAAATGTGACTATAGACTAATGGATAATTGAAGAAACGCTTTGGTGCCTAACAAATTCATTATTTAACCTCTGTGTTGACTAAACTTGCAAGTCTGGTTGTGTTGTCTTTCACTGCGGTTGTCCGGCCACCTTCCAGGTCACTTCATGAATCTAGATGAGGTGAACCAAGAGATATATTGCACTAGACCAAGAGAGCCTGAGGAATCTCTAAAAAGTAGAAGAAGTCAGTAGTTTCTGTGTGGCCAAAGGCCGTGAAAATGGTAGTGACCAGGTCTGCATGTTCTCGGGCTAGAATGCAAGCACATCAGCTGCCAGCCACCAGCAGAGGAATTCTGCTGCTGCTGCTGAAATTCAGGCAATTGCATCCTGAAGGCAAGAGGAATTCAGAGCTGATAACCAAAGTATAGCTGAATCACAGACTACTGGGAGGACAAGTCCAGTCTACGCAAGTTCTAAAACCACAAAGAGGAAGTGCGGTAAATAACAGATTCATTAGCAGAGATAATTGAACCATCTACTGATGGTGAGTTTTTTGAAACAGAGTCAAACTGTTCTCAGTGTCTGAGATGCAGGAGACTATTCTAAGAATAATTAGAAGAAGGCAGATCATAATTGCACCCACACCAGTGTCTACTGTAAGAAAAAAGCAGAAAATAACTGGACTAAATGAGTCTGTTGCTGAAGAAATTGTCTCTGAAGCAGAATCTCATGATTCAGGTATTTCTAGAATTATGCCTTCCCCAGAAATAACAAGAACCAGAAGAAAGGCTAAAACTCTAACATGTCAAAACCAAGAATCACATGCAGAAGCTGTATCTGATGCTGAATCATTATGCTCTGACATTTCATGGCCTGGAATTACACATGAGAAAACAACTAGAATTATGCCAAGGAAATGATAGGCACAAGCTGATAATAAATATACCAAGATTGTACCAGAAAATAAAAACGTAATCATGGATATTTCTGTGAAGTCAGAGGATTCACACTCAGACAGAATTTTGATGGAGAGGAAAACAGAGTAATAGGTGAGAAAATGGAAAATGATAAAAGTTCTCAGTTGAAATGTCTTTCTAAACTCCAGGACACTAGCATTCAGCAGTTAGTCCCTCAAAAGCATTCAACCCTTCAAAACAATAAAGCCACATCAGAACTCTCAACTCTGAACTGTGAGGCTGTAATGAAATTATGAGCTCAAACGATTGCAGTTGTAGAAGTGAACAGATGGAGTGAAGAGAGAAAGAGCACTGTAAAAATAAAGAACAAAGCTCAGTGGCCGTGATGTGATGGTGTAG
>PVKA01034440.1:0-12125 GCA_004027165.1 Ctenomys sociabilis
AAAGAAAGAAAGAAAGAAAGAAAGAAAGAAAGAAAGAAAGAAAGAAAGAAAGAAAGAAAGAGAAAGGAACTTGAAATGCTTTACTCCAAACTCTTCTTGACTTTTGAATTTGTGTAGCCTGCCATGATTCTGATGTTTCATTTTTTCTCTCAGCTTTCCGTGTTCTGTTCTTGTGCTGAATTTCCTGGATACCTGTGGGAATTCATTCTATGCATCCTATTTCATTCCTATATTAATCATTTATAGTATCCATCCTCTTCCTATGATCACCTATTTTTAAAGTGAAAAAGATCCTCTATTCTATTTTTATTTTTAAGAGAATAAACAATAAAAATGATACTGAATTTCAAAACAAGATGATAGGAAATTAACAATGTTTGTTACATTGTATACTGTTATCTTCAAAGGAGCTGTTAATATTACTGGGTATAGGAATACAAAATTGATTAAACAGTTAAACATTAACTATTCCTTTCAATAAACCAACTGAAATTAGTAGTACAGTTTTTATGTACTTTTCATTTAGATTTGCTGAGCCACTCCTTTATAATGTTGATGTTTCTTTTTTTACTTGGGGGATTATTGCTGGTCTGATTTCCTCTATAGGCTCATGGATTTTTGTTCTTAGTGTTGTTTTGTTTTGTATCTTTTTCCATCTTATTTTCTATTATTTTACAGATGTCCTGTGTGTGTCTTCCATTTTCCTCTATTTCATTGCCTCCCAAATTTGTTCTGGGCAGGCTGAAGGTCTGAGGTGCATTTTGCTTCTGTATCTTTTCATTTTCTGTTTCACAAGATTTTCATTGGTTTTCTGTGTTGATTCATGTAAGCTTTTGTAGTATGGCTTTATCACTTGTATGAAGTCCTCTTTAGGAAAGGTTTGTTCTTCAGGGGTGTCTTCTTGCCTAGAAGGTTCTTGGTTGTGTCTATCCCAAGATCCTACCTTTTCAACAAATTAATAGTGAGATGTTGGTAACTTTTGGTGTGGTCTCCAGTCCTTTGGTGTGGGGCTGTGGTGGATATTTTCTCCGGAACTTCCAATACTTTCATAGATATGAGGGCAACTGATGAAGACAAATACAACATTCTAGCTAAGTTAGTATAATTGTTACTAAATATATCACCAAGCACAGTTTAGAGACTGACAAACTGCAATAACTATGAATTTTGTACCTTTATTCATATGAACAAAAGTTACAATTATTTAAAAGATCTAATCATAAACAAGGAACTTATATAAAAGCATCTCTCTTTGGTAGAGCGATTTTTATCCTGTGCTACGGAAATTTAAAAATGTTAGTGGGTAGACATCTATAATAGAAAATCAATAAAATAGAAACCAGTTTTGAGGATGAAGGATGATCTCACAAGCTTTGGAAAATTACAGAAGAGGGCTGAAGAGAAAGAATGAATAAGTAAGGAATTATTGAAGTTGACCAGGAAAATTAGACTATTCACTCATAAAATTTTGATTAACCCTAAAGACATAAATTGATAAAAGGGGGAAAGAAGCCAAATGTATATAAATAAGTATATAAGAAAATACAAAATGAAAACAACTAGGAAAAATCCCAGCAAAAAATTAAGGAAGAAAACTAAAAATCAGTAAAAATCTGCATTTCTCGGATATTCACCAAGAATGCAAAATGACTAGATAACATTGTCAAGCCTGCAGTAGAATTTGTGCTCAATTGGAGGGTACTCTTGGCCTCCAGGTGTGGGAGTCTGAATTGAGCCAGGACTTTCTATATGTTCTTAGCAGCTTTCTCTCCTTACCCTCTTGCTTTTAGTAGAATCTCACTCACAGTTGCTGTGCTTTTTCAGAAAAAATAGAGGGAGTTGTTTTCAGGTCTATGCATCTTGACTCCTGGTCCTTCCTGAGTCTTCTATGCTTCTCTTCCATTGCCTAGTCTCTGTCTTCTCAGGTCATTTGAGGCAGGTGGGGTGGGATGCTCTGGTGTGGTGTAGTCCACTGCTCCTGCTATTTCAGTCCAAGGCGGCTTAATCCTGTTTCTTACTCCTCTTACAGCTTCCCAACAAGTGGGAAGTGCTAACTTCCCATTTGTTGCTTTACAAATTCTGCTACCACTGCCACCCGTCTCTGCTGTAGGTTGTAACTCTCTCCTACAAGTAGGTTGTTACTTCCTCACTTGAGATGGAGGGCTGCTGTGAGGTTCCTTTCTGCTCCTAGCCCCAGAAAGTGTGGACAGCTTGAGCCTGCATAGTCTCTCGGTGCAGGGCTGTTTAATTCCCCACACTTGTGTAATCACAGATCATGGAGTAGTGGTTAGCTGCTCCATTTACTATGAGCCCCTGTAGTCTTTAATCTTGTTCCTGGAGGTTCCTATTAGCTCTCTGATATACAAAAGAAATGGGGAGAATAGGAAAAGTAAAAAGAAAATTAAACAAGAAAAAAAAAAAAAAAAAGATAGTGGGTGCCTCAGTGCCATAAGCATGTCCCTGGCAAATGCAAGGGCCTGAGTTGAATCTCCAGTTCTGCCAAAAAAAAAAAAAAAAAAAAAAAAAAAGGAGAACAAAAAATGAAACTGGCTGGTCGTCATGTAGGGAGCAGTTCCTGTCCACAGAATTCACTTCTGGACTGTGTTGTATTCTACCTGGAGGAAGGCAAAGGAAACAAAGGACCTTATGTCCCAGGTCTGTCATGCATGGCCTGATTTAGCTACATTATTGTCGTATCTCCTCTTTCTTTCCTCCTTTCATTCTTTCTTTTAAATTACAAGTATGGTGGGTAATCATCCCTAGCCATCAACCCACTGGCAGCCACATAGCCTGGTTGCCAATTTTATTAAATCCTTTACCTATGTTTTTCTTGATTAATCTCTTATGTAAGATTGATTCATTTCAGGGTGCTCATCCATCGCTTTTCTTCTGATTACCTGTGTTTTAATTGAATTTCTCTGAGTAGCTCTGAATGAGGCTCCTCCCCTATTCAGCCATGTTGTCTCCTCCTAGTTTAAATTATTTGAGTACCTGTTTGCCCTCATGATTAGATTCATTTAGGGAAATTGTACATTTACATAACACTTCTCAATTGTGTTTTCCCCTTCTCTCCAACTCTTTTTTTTTTTTTTTGGCAGCCTCAATTAATTTTTTTTTTTTTGTCTTTTTTTTTTTTGAGACAGGGTCTCACTATGCAGTTCAGGCGGGCCTTAAGCTCACTTTGTAGCTCAGGCTGGTCTTGAACTCACAACAATCCTCCTGCCTCAGCCTCCGAGTGCTGGGATTACAGGCATGCGCCACCATGCCCGGCTCAATTAATTTTTAAGTTTCCATAATTCTACATTTGGGGAGGTCTTTAAAAAATTATATATATATATATATATATATATATATATATATATATATATATATATATATATATTCTATTTATCTACAATAATATCCAAAAGAAGAAAAAAATTGGCCCACAGATCCTCTGAGTGAAATGCTATTTTGTGAATACATGTATGATAATATTTACCCCCAACAGGATACAGCATAGATCATCTTCAAAACAGAGCTTGAGGCAAAGATAAAATATTCATTCTGTACTGAGAATTGCAAAACAAAGACACTAGGAAGGAATTTCAACAAGAAAAACTTGAGAAAAAGATACAAAACTCTATCAAGAAGGCAAAATTTAGAGACGTCAACTCTATTGATTAATGATCATTACCCCATTTATATTTAGGCCAATTAAGTAATGCAGGTGTGTAGCTATTATGTTTTGTGTTTAATGTCTCCCTGAAGCCTCATGAAAACATGGATGGACCATTTTCAGAGTGGCTGGTACTAGAGTGTGTGATTCATTCATGGTGCAGTGCTGGGATTTGGAGTGCTGGGAGTAGCTGTGCTAGAATTAAAGGTGGCTGATTACTAAAGCAGCCCACTTATGAGTACTCACTCCAATCCAAGTATAGTTGGATTTACCAGCAACATTTAGACGTATATTAATTGACTTTCTGTCTCAACATACATAACATAAAGAAGCAAAGGTTTATTTTGGCTCACAATTTCATAGGTTTCAATTCATGGCCAGCTTGTTCCAAGTGTGCTTTACTAATTTCACATGCATCTCCCAGGCCAGTCAAGTTGACTATCACTATTGGCCATCACAATATGGTTACTGAGAGCACTCACGGGCAATTTCTCTGAAGATACCTCCACACATACAAGTGAGGAAGCACAGGCATTCTAATCAGATGCCAGACTACTGAGTTTCCCTTCCAGCAGAAGAAGCATGAGAGCAATGCCTACTGAAGCACTAAGAATAGTCAGTGCATTACTGGCTGGGTATTCTTTAATCCAGTTAAAGTGATACCACAGATCAATCATTCTACCAGAATATTTTTAGAATTTTCTATGGCAATCATTTATGCATCTAAATAAACCTCTTTTCACATTTTAAAAAAGCCTATTTAGTGTGGTTCCATTCTAATAATAACAAAATAATAAAATATGCATTAGTCTTCTAAAAGAACATTCAGATAAATACAATGGCATGGAAAATGTTAAAAGACAATGTCAAATAAAATTCTTTAAATAAGCATCAAAACAATGGGTTAAAATGTTAGAACCTCTAAATTCTATTATGATTTTATATTGAACTTGTAGTAGAATTACAAACTACTGTTAAAGAATTTTGAAAAAAAACATGAAGGGAAACCACAGATTGAGCAAAAGTATTGAATGAGTGAATTAAATTATTTCATTAATAGGAACAGTCACCAGTGATAAACTGAAAAAATGAGACTTAAATAAAACCTAGATAATATGTAAAAGTAGTTCATATTTAGTGTTGCTACAATGAAAAGGATACATAAATGATCTAAACTTTTGCCTCAAATTTTTGACTTCACAGCTAACTAAATGGGGACACCATCAACTGAAGTGTGTAATTAAGAGGGAGAAATGATGTGGAAGAAAGCATAAATATTTCACTTTTCAGTATTAAAGTTTTATAATGTCAATAAAACTTCTAGGAGATGATGCCAAATAGGAAATCAATATACTGTACTTGAAATTAGAACAGGGGAAGTCAATGGATATTTAAATTTAGGAACCATAAGCCTGTGGTGTTTAAAGCCAAGGGTACAGATGAGTTCATCTCAGGAAAGAATCCCAAAAGACCAGTTACAAAAATTTTGTGTGACAGCTGAGGATTTTTGTTGTGCTGCAGGTAAGCTTCAGGACTCACTAAGCCAATAATCAGCTAGTAATTGATTGATTGACTGATTGATTGATACTGGGCCTCACTAAATTGCCCAGTATCTTCCAGCAGTCCTTCCATCTCAGTGTCCTGATACCTGGGATTACAGACCTGCACGAGCATGCCTGGCCTATTACCACTTAAGAACTACTAATTCACAACTTGTGTTTAGAAAATCACTTGATCATCGAGATGTTAAAGCTTAAGAAATATTTCAATAACAAGAAAAGGAGTTGCCAAGGAAACTCAAAAAGACAAAGGAAGGAAAAACTAGAGTAGTACAGTCAAGTAAGCCATTTTAGGGATATGTGACAATCTAAGAAGTAAACAATGGATGCAATGCTTTTGTGAGAATCTACAGGATGACAGAAAGAGGGTGCACTGAATTTCATGGCCGGAGTTAGCCAAGTAGCACAAAGCAATAAAACTGAGAACAAAACTTTTCTTCAAGTTTTTTCAAAACTTGCTGAAGACTGAGAACTGATTAAATACTGATTAACTCTTTCAAGAAGTTAGGACTTGGGGATCACCCACTCGGGACCCCCCTCCTGTCCCTCTCTCAGACAGGACCTTTCTCTCCCTCAATAAATCTATTCTGCTCATTAAAAAAGTTAGAACTTAAAGGAAAGTGAAGATATATGAGCAACTGATAGGAATGGGAAAATGCTAAGAGAATGATAGCACAATGATAGATGATGCTGGAATTCTAAGGAAAGAATATTATAAAAGAAAATGTAGAACCTAAATAGAAATGTGAAAATTAACGAAGTAAGCAATGACAAAGAGTAAAGTCAAAAAATTTCAAGAAAACTAAGTTTGGTTTTGGATACATGAAGTTCATTACATAGTTCAAAGAACAAGGGAAAATATGAATATACATGACCTGTGCCTTAAAGAATGTTAGGAAGCATGAAGAGTTGCCTTTCTAATTTCTATTTAACAGTCAGTCCAGGGTTTTTTTTCACTTGATTCAGATAGAAAACATGAATCAGCAAAATGCCACTTTGCTAGCAATCCTGGTGTCTAACATAACATTGGGGAGTGGTGTAATGTTGGAAGCCAGTAGATGACAGGTAGCTGCTGGTGGTCACTGCCTTCCCAGCTGCCACCGTGCAGAGTTGGCTTGTTCTGTACCCATAGACTGCGCTAATCTCTGCTCCTGACCATCATTCCGAGACTGCTGGTCTCAGAAACCCTTGAGTGTCTACAACCCCTAGTACCAACTGCTCTTTCTCTTGAACCAATCACTGTGTTGACACTATTCATAATAAATATGCCATAGATTTATAGTACTCCTGGACCACACACCACCTTAGAAAAAAATATCAAGTAGGCTTACAGAATCAACAACACAAGTCTTAATTTCCAGGACCTATGCTGAAGTGCAGGGGGTTAAATACTACACACTGGAGGAATGACTCTAGACTAACTAGACAAGGGTGTGGGAGTTCTGAAGCTGCTTTTGCAGCTGCAGGCCTGTGGTGATGTAAGTACAGGCCTTAGATTGGTTTAATCCTTGAGAAGAGCCTAGGATGTCAAGACTATTTTCCAGTTAAGGGGTAGGGCTAAAAGCACAAAATCTTCTGGAACATTAGCTCTAGGGGTGGAAATGTTAGCAGTGAGTTCAGTGCCATCTCTTCCTGATTTATCCATGCCGGAGTTTCCTCATCACTTTCTTCAAAGAGTGAAATCTGAAATGGTCAGAGCAGAGGAAGGCACCACGCTGAAAGTTGGGCTGCAATACTGTCAGAGTGGAATAGAGGAGAACAGCTGCCAAACTGCCAGAAAACCGCTGTGGGGTGGAGTCCAGGGACAGCAAAGGGACACCAATGGGAGGAGCGTGACCACAACTGGTTAAGCCATGCTCCCATCAGGGGCCGGGTAAAGTCCATCACTCAAGCACTTTTTACCTGTCTCAGTTTCTATCAAGTTTAGGTGAAGCTCTGTAAAGGTGGAAAACAACATAAAATATTTGATTAATGGAATATCTTATTCTCACTGGTGAAAAATATTATTACATAATTTATAGTGGCTCTTAAAATACACTATTCTCTTATTCCATTTTTAGATAATAGGCTTCATGTCAAGTAAATGAAAATGAATGAGCTTCATGTGTATAAAAATTATTCAGATCCATTTGTTGTTAATTTGAAAGGCATCTATATTGTATATTTTTTAAGAAACCATGAGAATGCTTGGTGATAATAAATTTTGATAACAAACACTGGGCAAATTATGCTAGCAGCACTAGAAGATTTTTCCCATATGAATAAGAATAATTTAATTCATTCTGATTAATTTTTCTCTTCACTTTTAAGTACTCATGGAAAATTAAGACTATGTAATAGCAAAACTAATCCTTAAACAGTTCAAAAGTAACTATTAAATGAAAAAAATAATTTATCTTATTTCATTGTACTGTTATTACATAAAATTTAATGATTGAGTTTATTTCATTCTCAAATGAATTATTCAAATAAAATCTTTAAATCTCCATTTTAAAGGATAAGAAAGATGACCTTAAAGATATAAATGATTCTACACATTTAAAAACTATAATTAGGATCTCATCATTTTCATTATCAACAGATTTTGATTAATGTTGTATTTTCTTTTTTTTAAATGTATTTGGTATAGAGTCTCACTACACAGTTTGGACTCATAGTGATCCTCCCTTTTTAGCCTCCCCAGTACTGGGATTACAGGTGTGCTTCTCCATGACCAGTCTAGGAGGCCAGCTCAGAGGGCTGGGTGCAGGCTAGAGAGGCACAGGGTGCTGGGATCAAACTGCAGTCTCTGTGCTTGTTTAGCAGACAGTTAGACTGCTGCGCTAACTCAGTGGCCAGAAAGTGGTATTCTTATTAATAGCAACTTTTCAGTTTTACCATGCACAATATAAATGCACTTTAGTGATATAATCTAATGAAATAAAAACCTTTCATAGAAAACTAGTCTATGCACTAGGAAATAGTGTGTTCTAAGAATTCTTTTTTATAATTCAGAGGATTACTATGCAAAGCCCTTTCTAAATGTTGTCAGTGCTAAAAGATTTGAGGGATACTACCAAAATATTTATTTCCTTGGTTTCTTCTGGGTTTCATACAAATCTTCCATAAATAATCAAAACTTAGAAGACACATGAGAAGCAAGGAGGTGTTCCCCAGGATGAAAGGAAGGAGCTGTCAATAGAGGCTGCCCTGAGATGTTCCTAATGTTGAACTGATCTATAGAAAATTTGACATAACTACAGTAACAATGTTAACTTATCTAGTGTAACATAAGAGAGCTACACAAGTGACACGTGATTGTGAAGAGGAAGGAAGGTGAAATATGTTAATGTGATGGAAGAATATAATGGAATTATAAATGAAAAATGAGGATGTTGATACTAGCAGCCTACAGGAAGGAAGGCTAGTTGGGAAATGCAAAAAGTTACGCTTCCCTGGATCTAGACAGAGAGAAGGGACATTTCAAGGAAAAATGTCCAAAGCTGCTACCAAAGGAATAAGAAAGTGTTTATAATGGAGTCAGAGGAAGTTTCAGACTGAGGTGGTTATGTGTCTTCTCTCTCAGCCTGAGGGAAACCATGTTAACTGTTAATATAAGGAGAGGGCCTGTGAAACTTTCAATAGGTGTTCATGCAGATTTGTCAGTAGTTACACAGCCAGTGGGCCCACTTGCCAACGGGAGAGTACTTGATGTTTTCCCTATTTCTGGCAATCTGTGGCCCCAGTAGTAATAGGAAAGGCCAGTTTGTTTGAAACAATACACAATGGCCATGGAAGATTAAAAAAGGATTAAACCTCATATTTGAGAGATACCTGCTAATGGACCTACAAAAGGTTCTAACTCGTCTTTTTCATAATTATCCTGCTGTGATTATTTGTTTTTTTTAAATTTTTGTTTTATTGAAGTACAAATATCAATGAGATAGTTTTAAGATACCTTGACAAAATGGATTTGATGAATTAATACATTGCAAACTGTTTTCATAATGTTTTGGTATCATAGAAGGTGCATACATGATACTATACTTATAGACATTATTATAGTATATGTCTCTTATCAGTAAATTAAGAGACTGTAGCTGTTTGTGTATCTTATTTTTTATACCTAAATTACATCACAGATTCAATAATTAATACTTTCTGCCTTGATATTTTCCTAGTGGTTGTCCATAGTACTAGAAGCCGACATAATATCCTATCCAACCACCTGTAGTGCAAATGTTGCCTCTCTAGAATTATGTAGAAGCACAGCGTTATCTATCCAAACTGTACTGTCCATACACACACATCATGGTTCTTCCTTTCTATACCCCTTCCTTTGTCTACATCTGTCAAAGATGGGCACTCCATTGTCATTCAACTAACTTAGGTGCTTGAACTTGACAACACAGTCCTACAGTCCAGCATTCCACAACACTGATGAGTTATCTGAAGAAGTTGTCAACCATAGCCATTTATAGCTCAACTTAATTTTATTTGACTCATGCATGTTTGTTTCTTTGCTTTGTCTTCTCCAGATTCAAAGCTGTAATAAAATGCCTGTTCTCTACTGAGGGTCTTTAGATAGAAACTCTGAAGAATTTATCTGACTGCCGATCAACATCTACAGCCCCTTTCAGCATGAAGAAGTCAGAGCAGTCATTATCTGCAATCCCTTCATGGCAGTTCAGGTTACTTCTTCAGAGGGGGCAATGCTGTAGGCAACTGAATTAGATAGAAATATTCTAGGAGTCAGATAGGGTCAGGCCCTCAAGGAGACAAGATGGAAGTGAAGGTGACTTTGCAACTTGGAAGAGACACTCCCACCTGGGCCACATCTCAAGACCAAGACAAAAAAAGGAAACACAGCTACATTCTTCCCTGGGGATGGGCATCAGGGATTGAAATTCTAAATAGGTATCGATCACCTTGAAAGAAGCCTGAGTCACTAGCCTAACCCCCAACAGGAAGAGACCCTGTCTCATATTCATGCCCACTTGCTAAGTGACTCACTTCCCCATTTGGTACTGGATTTAAGCAATTTTACATGAGCAATGGTGTTTGTAATATCATCAGTTAACCAAAGTTTTGTCCCACCCCATGCCAACCTAAGCTAGTTCCCACTCTTCACCACCTTAGACCCGCCTCACCACATGGTTTTACTCTATAAACATCCCTAGAAGAGACAACTTCCTGAGGAAAACCCACTCGGGCACCCCTCCTGTTTCTCTCTTGGACAGGAGCTTTCTTTCTCTCAATAAATCTATTCTGCTCACTAAAAAAAGAATATAATTAAAAAGCATATTTTAGGGGCTGGGGAGATCAATCAGTGAAATAAGCACTTCCCAGGCAAGCACAATGGCTAGAGTTCAATCCCCAGTTCCTCCAAAATAAATTAATAAATAGATAGATAGATAGATAGATAGATAGATGGCATATTTTATATGATTTCATAGAAATTACTTCCATCATTTCTCTCTGCAACCTGAAAATTCCTGGAACACAGTAAAATCTTGTTTACTGCTATACATTTAAGGTCTGTATAGATAATTAATGTAGATAATTAATAGTTTTGAACAAAAATATATATAAGAAATGAAATGGTTAATGGTGACTTAACAAACAGGAATATATAGAAAGGAATAGACAAAATATACTGAGAAAATGGGAAAACATTTGTGGATTGCCAAATGAGTACCTTGAATAATTTTTAAATTGCTATTGAGGAACTACTGAAACACTACAAAAACAACATACATCTTTTCTAAAAGACATACTTTGTGGATGAAAATATTCAATTATTTACACAATTCTATTTATCAAACAAACACTAAAATTATTGTAAAGATTTAAAAGAAAGAACTGTGGACTATGTAATTAACAAATGTTTACCCTTTGCTACAGGAAGATTTACAATAAAGATTCTCATACATAGACTTGCTCACAGTAAAATTACCATCATAATCTGAGGAAAACAAAGCTCATGAATCTATTTTTTTAATTTGGTTTTTATTTTATTGATGTATAAGTATCAATCAAACAGTTTTCAGACACTTTAACAAGACAGATTCGATAAATTAATACATTGCAAACTGTTTTCATAATGTTTTGGTATCGTACAAGGTGCATACATGATATTATACTTACAGACATTATTATAGCAGATATCCCTTATCAGTAAATTAAGAGTGTAGCTGTTTACTTCTCTTATTTTTTTATACCTGAATTATATCAAAAATTCAATAATTACTTCCCTAGTGGATGACCATAGTACTAGAAGCCGACATAATATCCTGTCCAACCACCATTAGCGCAAATCTTGCCTCTCATAGGATTATGTAGAAGCACAGCATTATCTATCCCAACTGTACTGTCTATACACACACATCATGATTTTTTCTTTCTTTACACCTTCCTTTGTCTACACCTGTCAAAGATGGGCACTCCATTGTCATTCAAATAACTTAGGTGTTTGAATTCAACAACACAATCCAACACAGTCCAGCATTCCACAACAATAGTGAGTTACACAAAGAAGTTGTCGACCATAGCCACTCACAGCTCAACTTAATATTATGGCCCCGTGATGTATACTTCATTTTTATAGTTTTCTGCTGGATAGTTAAGACGTAGATAGAGCAAGACTTATATACCAACACATGAACTTTACATTTCTTATGTGGTCAGTGAAGTCCTCTCAGGGTTTATCTTGTAGTCTTGCACATTATTTTGTAGTCCTTTGTCTGTGTCATCCATGTGGATGAGTCACGGACAATGCTTGACCAGTTTGCTCTCTGTGAGAGCTTGAGAAAAAGTTTTCTCTTCATGTAACTCTCCTCAGGCACACTGTAGAACTTCAGTCTCTTTCCTCTGTGGCTCCATAATCTCCTTGTTCAGAAATTTGGAGCTCAACTGAGTTTCATGATGTT
>PVKA01034440.1:12225-23563 GCA_004027165.1 Ctenomys sociabilis
AAAGGCTAGAACCAAAGTGTTGGCTGGCCTTGTGGCTTTTCTATTTCTCCTACTCTGACTTGTGAATTTAGGTTGTTAACCATCCAGAAAAAAAGCTGATTAGTATCCGGCAGCATATGCCATTCACTTAGCCTTATCGATTCAATTGATTTTAGTTGTTGTTGTACATTTCCATTTGTATTTCTGCTTTTCGCTTGTTATACTAGGGAGACTATACGATATTTACACATGTGTGTCTGGTTTATTTCACTTATGAGTATGTGTTCAAGTGGCATCCACTTCGGTATAAATGCTTCAAATTTATCATTCTTAATAACTGAGTAATACTCCATTATATAGAAATACCACATCTTTTTCAACTATTCCTCATGTGATGGACATCTTGGTTGTTTCCAAGATTTTGTTATCACACATTGCGCTGCTATAAACATAGGTACACATATATCACTATGATACAATGTTTTCAGGTTCTATGGGAAAATTCCCAGTAGGGGGATAGCTGGCTTGAATGGGATTTCTAGTCCTACTCTTTTGAGGAGTCTCCACACTGACCTCCAAAATAGTTGTATCAGTCTACATTCCCACCAGCAGTGGAGAAGTGTTCCCTTTTCTCCACAACCTCTCCAACATTTGTTGTTGGTTGATTTCCTTATGATAGCCATTATTTCTGGAGTGAGATGGTATCTCAGTGTTGCTTTTATTTGCATTTCACGAATGGCTAGCGATGTGGAGCATTTTTTCAAATATTTATTTGCTTCTTTAATTTTGTCCTCTGAGAAGTATGTATTCATCTCAGATGCCCATTTCTGAATTGGGTCTTTAAATTTGAGCACACTGTTATATCTTATTTTTATATATTCTAGATAGTAGTTCTTTATCTGACTGCTTATTATTTAGGATTTTTTCAAAATTTGTGGGTTGTATTCACTCTGTTGACAATTTGTTTTGACATGCAGAAGCTCCTTAAGAAAAATTGATCCCAGTTGTTGATTCTTTCAACTGCTTCCCGTGAGAATATATGTTTGTTCATGAACTCTTTACCTACCCTTATGTCTTCAAGAGTTCCCTCTACTTTCTCTTCCAGGAGATTGTTTCTGTTTTAACGTTTAGATCTTTAATCCATTTTGATTTTAACTTAGTGCATGGTGATAGAGCTGGGTCAAGTTTTAGTTTTCGGCATGTAGAAAGCCATGCTTTCCAGCACCATTTGTTAAAGAGGCTATCTTTCTTCCAGTGAGCTTGTATAGCCCCTTTGTCGAAGATAAGATGGCTGAGTGCTTTTGTACATGCCTCTGCATCTTCTAATCTATTTCACTGATCCTCAGGTCTATTTTGTTGCCAATATCATGTTGATTTTATCACAGTGGATTTGTATTATAATTTCAAATCAGGAAATGTGATGCCTCCTGCCTTGTCTTTATTGGCCAAGATTGCCTTTGCAATTCTAGGTCTTTTATGGTTCCAAATAAATTTTAGGATTGATTTCTCTATATCTGGGAGGTATGTTGGTGGGAGTTTGATAGAGACTGCATTAAATCTCTACAGCAGTTTTGGGAGTATGGCCATCTTCATGATGTTGGCTCTTCCTATCCAGGAGCATGGAATATCTTTCCATTTTCTGAAATCCTCTATAATCTCTTTTCTAAGGGTGTTTTAATTTTCCATGAAAAGATCCTTGACTTCCTTAGTTAAGTGAATCCCAAGGTATTTCATTTTCCTTGGTGCTATTGTAAAAGGTACTGTTTCTATTGTTTCCGTTTCAGTGTGCTTGTTATCTGTGTAGAGGAATGCTATTGACTTTTTGGTATTGATTTTGTATCCTGCTATGCTACTGAATTTCCCTATCAGTTCTAGTAGTTTCTTGGTGGAATTTTTAGGGTTTTCCAAGTAAAGTAACATGTCATCTGCAAATAGTGATAATTTAACTTCTTCTTTACCTATTCTTATTCCCTTTAAATCTCCCTCTTTTCTAATGGCTGTTGCTAAGGATTCCAAGACTATATTGAATAGGAGGGGTGATAGAGGACATCTTTATATTGTACCTGATTTAAAAGATGTCAGTTTTTCCCCATTTAGGATTATATGAGCTTTTGGGTTGTCATAGATGGCTTTTATCAAGTTAAGATAGAGTCCATCTATTCCAATTTTCTGTAGGATATTGAACATGAATGAGTGTTGGACTTTGTCAAAGGCTTCTCTGCATCAATTGAGATGATCATGTGGTTTTTAGATTTCAGTCTATTAATATAGTATTACATTTATAGATTTTCGAATATTGAACCATCCTTGCATCCCTGGGATGAATCCTACCTGGTCATGGTGTATGATCTTCTTGATGATTTGCTGTATTCTTTTTGCCAGGATTTTGTTGAGTATTTTTGCGTCTATGTTCATGAGGGAGATTGGCCTGTAGCTCTCCTTTTTGGTTGCGTCTTTCCCTGGTTTTGGAATCAGTATTATACTTACCTCCAGAAATGATTTTGGGAGGACTTTTTCCTTTTCAACTTCATTGAAGAGTTTGTGAAGTGTGGGGATTATATCTTCTATAAATTTCTTGTAGAATTCAGCTGTGAATCCATCAAGACCTGTACTTGCCTTGTCGGTAGGTTTTTTATTACGTTTCATATTTCATTGGCTGTTATCGGCTTATTGAGAGTTGTTATGTCTTCTTGATTCTGTTTTCATAATTTGTACCTTTCGAGGAATCTGTCCATTTCTTCTGTGTCTTCTATTCTGTGTGTGTAAAGATGCTCAAAGTAACTACTGAAAAATCTTCTGAATTTCCACTGGGTCTGTGGTGATTTCACCCTTTTTATTCCTTATCACTTGTACTTGAATTTTCTTTTACCTCTTTTTGATGAGGTTGGCAAGAGGCTTATCAACTTTATTTAGTTTTTCAAAGAACCAACTTTTTGATTTGTGGATTCTTTGAACTGTTTTTTTTTTCATCTCAACTGAGTTAATTTCTGCTATAATCTTTATCATTTCTTCCCGTCTTTGCGCTCTGGGTTTTGTTTGCTCTTCTTCTCCTAGTTGTCGGAGGTGCAACATTCGGGTGCTAATTTGTTCCCTTTTTGTTTTCCTAATGTGTGAGTTCATAGCTATTATTTTCCCTCTATGCCCTGCTTTCTTCCCATCCCATAAATTCCAGTAAGTTGTAGTTGAATTTTCATTGAATTGTAGATATTGTTGAATTTCTTGTTGAATTTCTTCTGCAACCCTTTGATTGCTGAGTAGGGTGTTGTTTAGTTTCCATGAATTTAGTGGGTTTTTCTGGTTTCTTTTGTCATTTATTTCCAGTTTCATTGCATTTTGGTCAGATAGTATGCATGGGATAATTTCTATTTTCTTGCATATACTAAGGCATGACCTCTGGACTAGTATGTTGTCTATTTTGGAAAATGACCCGTGTGCAGCTGGAAAAAAATATGTATTCAGCTGTGGAACACTCTGTATATGTCCACCAGGTCCATTTGTTCCAAGCTCTGGTTCAGTTCTGATATTTCCTTGTTAATTTTTTGTCTGGTTGACCTATCTTTTTGAGATAAGGGTCTGTTAAGATCTCCTGTTAAGATTGTGTTCTTAGACATTAAGTTTTTCATGTCACTTAAGATGTGTCTTACATAGTTGGGTGCTCCTGTGTTTGTTGCATAGATATTTATGAGTGTTACTTCTTGCTCTTGAATTTTTCCCCTGACCAATATATAGTGGCCTTCTTTGTGCCGCTTTATCATTCTTGGTTTGAAGTGGAGACTGTCTGAGAACAGAATTGCTACTCCTGCTTTTTTCTGAGGTGCTGGGGTATGTAGTATTGTTTTCCATCCTTTGATTTTAAGCCTAGGAATGTCCTTTTGAGTTAAGTGTGTTTCTTGTCTACAGCATATTGTTGGATTTTGTTTCCTAATCCACTGTGCCAGTCTATTTCTCTTAATTGGAGAATTGAGTCCGTTTACATTGATGGTTATAATTGAAATGTGCTGACGTATGCTTGTCATGATATTTACCTGGTGTTGTTTCTTCCTTTGTAACCTGTGTTTAATTGACTGTCCTGGTTAGTGGGTTCCTTCCATTCTCATTCATGGAGTTCTGCTCATTGTGGTCTCTCTCTAGAACATCTTTCAGCAGCCTGTGAAGGGATGGCTTTGTCATCATGAAATTCTTTAGTTGTTCTTTGTCGTGAAAGTATTTCACTTCTGCATCAAACTTGAAACAGAGTTTTGCAGGGTATAATAGTCTGGGCTGCAATTTGTTTTCATGTAGGATTTGAAGATCTCTGCTCCATGCTCTCCTTGCCTTCATTGTTTGTGTAGAGAAGTTGGCTGTAATTCTGATGGTTTTTCCTTTAGATGTGAGTTCCTTCTTCTCTCTAGCAGCTTCCAGTATATTATTTTTGTGTTCGATTTCTGCAATCTTAACTATTATATGTCTCGGTGTGTTTCTACTTGGGTTGAGGTTATTTGGTGTTCTGTATGCTTCATTGACCTGAATGTTGGATTGTTTCCTCATATTTGGGAAGTTTTCTGCAATTATTTCTCCCCAAGTTCTTTTTATGTCATTTGTATTGACTCCTTCATTCTTGCTGATACCAATCATTCTCACATTGTTCATCCTGGCATCATCTTGCAGGTGATGGATTATTTTTTCCTGCATTCTCGTTTTTTTTTAAGAGATCCTTTCTCACCTTTTCAGTAGCTGCTCTGCCTTCTTCAAGATCTGAAACTCTGTCTTCGCTTTCACTCAGATGGTTTTGTAGACTCGTGATTGAAATTGTTACTTCTATATCTCTTTGACTGTGTTTCATGTGTTCTATTTCTTTTCTGTATTGCTCATTCAAGGAATCCATCATATTTCTGATCTCCTCAATTTTTTATCCATGTCTTCTTTAGAGATAGTTATTAATTCTTTTTCTGCTGTTTTTCTTCCAAGTTGGATTTCCTCTGTATATTTCTGGACTTGTTTTTGTATTTCAGATGCTATGACTTCAAAAAGTTCTGTTTTAATTTCAGAACTTATTTCTTCTTTGAGTTCCTCATGATATTTCTGCTGTTGTTTCTTTGCTTCAGATGCTGTTAATTCATATATATCCATTGGAATAGTGCACTCTGCACTTGTTCTAGATGAGTATAGTTTTTCCACCCAATGTTTCTGGAATTCATTGTTTATTTCAGATGCTATGTATTCAGATATTTCTTTTTTAATTTGGGGAATTACTTCTCATTATATTTCCTCTATAGCTTTCTGCTGTTGTTCCTTTGCTGCTGTATCTGTTAATTCATTCACTGCAACTGAGCTAGTGTCCTCTGCCCTTCCTGCTGGACTTGAGTTCTGGGATTGCATTTTTCCCCTTCTCTTTGTCATTTTGTGACCTTTGACCTTTGGTGTAGAGCTTTGGTGAAGGTATAATCTTAGCTTGTTATGCCATTTGGGTGCCAGTCCATTAAGTTTGAGATTTTCCAAATATGCCTATGGTGGATCTAGCTGCTGTGTTCAGTTCCTTTTTTGCTGAAGCTCCTTCGGTTCCCCTCTGTTGGTTCCCTGTTCAGGTGAGCACGAACCAAACTGGGATGTTGAGCAAGTAATGAAACTTCCCCATCTTAGCTCGCTTTGGGGTGGGGATCCGGATACTTACTGGGGTCAGCCCTCCTGTGTCAGGCAGGTTGTTCCCCAGGTGGGTGGGCCTGGGCTTTGGTGGGTCTTCTGGGCTCACAAAAGGATAGTGGATGATCTTATTCACTGAGTATGCTGTACTAGGTCAGCCAGCCTGTGCTGCGTCTGGGTCTACAGGCCAGCTGGAAAAGGTCCCTCTGGTGCAGTGGGCCTGGAGCCCTCACTCACAGGTCAGGCTGTGCTGGGTTTCAGTCCATGGAGTGGAACCAAGGATTGCTGAGAATTGTCCCTCTGGGATGGCAGGCTTGGATCTCTCACTCCAGGCCGACCTGCACTGGGCCTGGGGCTGTGGGTTAGGACCAGTAATCACCTGGAAATGTTTCTCTGGCATGGTGTGCCTGGAGCTCTCACCGGGCCACGGGGGGTAGTGGCGCAGGGAATCCCTGGGAAATGTCTCTCGGGCACGGCGGGCCTGGAGTTCTACACTCACTGAACTTTGCTGCCCAGCGAATCGGGGAAATTCCCACTTGTTCACCGGGCTTTAGGGCAGGGGATCCAGGGAGGTGCTGGTGAGTGGGTCCTGAGGTTTCAGGCCAGTCACTGACTTGAAGGGCTTGGGGGCAGGGATCTGGGTAGTGCGTGTGGGAAGAAGACAGTGGCTCTCCCTCAGACTCACCACAATCTCACTGCTCTGGGAAGCCTGGTGAGTCATGCAAACTCCCAATCGCTGGGAGAGATTGGGGCGGGATCCAGGATGACGCTGGAGTCAGCCGCTGTCTCAGGCCAGTCTCTGGCTGGGCGGCGTGGGCAGGATCGAGCAGGTTGCTGGTGTGGGTCTCGCTGTCTCTGGAGGTCTCTGGGGCTGGGCGGGCGTGGGCAGGATCAAGGAGGATCACGGAATCGACTGCACTGTCTCTGGCCAGTCTATGAATCTTTTTTTAAAACATATTTTAGTACAGGTCTACAGGGTCTTGCTACACAGATCAGACTCATAGTGATCCTCTTGTTTTCTGCCTCCCGAGTTCTGGGATTATAGGGAAAAACCAACATGCCCAGTCTCAGCGGCCATCTCACCATGCCCCAGGAGTGGAGCCTGCACAGCATGCTGGGGATTGAATACCTGTCCTGAATTTTTGTTTTGAAGACAAAATTTCAGGAAACGAAAACTACAGTTTCCTTTAATTTTGGATCTTGTTTTCAATCAATTGATTGCGTTCACAACTCTGTTTTGCAGATCAGAGTGATGCTTGTCTCCCTCTTGGGATTGTCTGACCTAACAGAAACTTCAGTGAAAAGGAAAGGAGAAGGCAAGGGAAAGTAATAAAAATTAAGAAATGTGGAACAATTAGAAAAAGTTCCCACAGTACAAATGAGTAACATAAAAAATAGGTTATAAGAAAGAAAATGCTGTTGTAGAAGTGAAGTTTACCACTTTAGCTTGATCTCATATGGTGCATCGTGTTTACATTTTCTAAAGAAAGAGGAAATGTAAACTATATTATTTCATTCAATTTTACAGTGAAACAGGATCATTCATTTCATTTTTTTATATTTTAATAATTTTATTGAGAAAGAAGTAGCAATGAGACAGTTTCAAAACAGGTTACTTATAATAATTAGTACATTGCATATTGTTGTCTTTGTAATTGATATTTCTAGTACAAGATGAAGACATGATATCTTGTCTAAACACTATTGCTTCAAAACCTTCTTCTCATTGAACTAAGAGAAAGCAGCTATATATTTGTGCTATTTTGTATATACAGATATATATTTTATTTTCCACTACAAAATGGTCCATTTATACTCCTTTTTTGTTTACTTTTGTCAGAGTTGTGTGTTCCATTGTCATTTATACACTATAGAATGTATGAATTCAGCAAAATATTCCAATATAGTGCAGTAGTCCACAATAGTAGTGGGCCAGTGTTATTGACTTGAGTCTTTTACAGTTCAGCTTATTAATATGCCTTTACTTTTTATACCTCAATTTTATACTTTTCTGCTGGATGGTTAAGACCAAGATAAAGCAAGACCTATATAACAAGAAATGTATCTTTTATGTCTGATAAGGTCAGTCATATCCCCTCAAGATCTATCCTGTAACCCTGTACTGCACTTTACAGATCCTTTGTCAGTGTCAGCTATAAGAATGAGTCACAGCAATTGCTTGACCAATTTACTGTCTGCCAAAGCCTGAGAGAATGTTTTCTTTCCATGTGACTTAAGTATATTCTATGTCATTTATCTCATTGCTCTGTGGTCTCATAATCTCCTTGATCAGAAAATTTGTTACACGGCTGAGTTACAGGATGTTACAATGCAGGTTCTCCTATGTTCTGAGTCTTCATTGACCTTGAAAGGCTAGGGCCAAAACATTGACTTTCCATGCACCCTTCTTTTTCGCTAATTTTTGGTCTGCACACTTAGGTAGTTAACCCTCCTGAACCGAAGCTTAATGATATTACCCTATAACATAGGCAGTTGAGGTTAACCTCACTATCTGTCTGAATATCAAACATCTTAGACATAACATGGAACAGGTTTTCTCCATCAAGTATTAATATGTTAAATTTTAAATCTCTACAGAATATGATGAAAAAAATTTTAAAAATAGAAAAATATTTTAAAAATAGGAACAATTATGTATTTTACCCAGAAATTTAGAAATCTAACCATATATAGCATTGTAGCAGGACAGTCTTATGACTTTTTTTTTTTGGCTCTTGTTTTCACTTATCCTGTTTTTTTTTTTTTTTTTTTTTAATGTGGGTGTATTTACCTCTACAAAATTTTCTCTCTTTGATACCAAATCAGCTTTTAATTCCTAAATAAACAATAACTTTTCCAGTACTTCTAGGAAGACCTACATAGTTTACTGATATTATGCATATATTTTTGGGAAGTGGGATATAAGGATATTTCAGAATTCTGAGATTCAGATGCGATCATTCATTTTTGTTCTTAAGACTGAATATCAAATATGAATTAGTGCAATAATTTAATTCAATTATAGAGAAAAATAGATTCCACTTAGATATACTCAGTATTAGAGCTTCCTGATAGTAGTGAAATTTGAGATAGGTGTAATTTTTAAAACACTTTGAACAAGCAGTGTTAAAGCTTCAAGATGTTTTTGACCATTTCTATGGATTTTAAAGAATCATTAGTGTATCACACTTCTATGTTTTCTTTCCTGAAGAAAAGCATGTGTAATTTTCTCCAAAAAAGCTTATTATTGTTGGACAATGAATTTAAATCCGGTATAATAAGAGAAGCAGATTGAAAGATGAAGATAGAAAAAGAATAAGGGGAGAGGAGAGGACAAAAGAGAAGTGAGCAGAGCACAATGAAACATGCACTCAACTCAACTCACAATGAAATTAAGCTCCTGTCAAATCTCAGGGAGCCTTTATTGCTCCATTAATTTGTATTTTTTCCAAAAATTAAATAGAGATTTTTATACTTTGATGCCACAAATACTTTGTGAAAATAGCAGTTTAAACAGGATTGTTTATTTTTATCAAGTTAAATACTTGCTCTTTAACATGGATTATTATCTAATAAGTGAATGTGAGGTATTAAAATATGCTTTCCTCCTAAATAGTATATTTCCTATGTATTTATTTTACTGGTGAATTTTTATTCTTTATGTTTTTCAGCTTCCATCAGTCATCTCTGAATGTTTTTAAATATCTTTCAGACACCCTTCTACGGTGCAACTATTCTCTGTAGCAGTCTCTTGTCTGTAAAGGTCATTTACTATCAAGTTTACTATATATGCCTAATTTTATATTGTATAATAAATCTTCCACAGCCCCTACGTGTGACAAGTCAGAAGGTTCAATCAGAGGTTGGATGTATCAATGTTTAATGCATTTCACAATAAAAAATTAGCACATGTCTTCAACTAAAATAAATGTTCTTGTTTTATGTGCTCTGTTTTACAAGACTGTTAAAATGTTTTTTATTATAGGCTTAGTATTCATACAGGGATAGTATCAGATTGAACTGTGAAGGTTAATAAAGTAAAATAAAATGTGAAACTTGAGTACATTAAATGTGAAAAATCAAGAAAAGAGTGATACTCAATTAGAATTAATAAAATATATTTTGTTTGTATAAAGTAATACAATATTGCTGATTGATAAAATATTTGCATATGTGCTAAGAATGGAAAAGTTAAACTTGTTTTTCATCATTTAGAAGTGAAAATGATTCAAAGTATAAAATGAAGATTATATGCACAAGACAACAGCAACATTTAATTATTTTTCAAATTATGAATACCTGAAAAATTTCTCCAGGACATAGGTTTTCCTTAATAGTGATCTATTTTTGCATTTCAATCATATATGTCTGAAAGTTTAACTAAATAAAACACATGATTTAATGTATTCTAATAATAACATTAAACAGTAGTTTATTTGTATTAATATACACATGTACATGTATACCTCAGACTAAAATTAAAAATAAGCGCCTAAGATGTATTTGTTGTTTTCAGAACAAATTACTATGGAGTATAAAATATTATTAATTCATCCCATAAATTATTTCTATAGGGAGATTTCTAGAGGCTAAGACCATGTAACAGATCTGAAATAGAAATCAACACAGTAGCATATGTAAATTAAAATTGATGTAATATTAAGATTCTCCATGGTCATTTGGAGGGAAAATATAAACCAGCCTGCTGATAAAATCAGGGGACTCTTACATCCAGCCATTTAAAGCATTGCAATTTTTAATGGTTTTACTTGTGCAGTGGTGAATTTCCTATAAATCCCACCAGTGTGACAGATTCAATCAGTCTGTTTGTTGGAATGACAGGTCATATTTGCAGCAGAATGATCCAGCACCAACTATTTCAAAATCACTAAATATATTAAAAATGACATAGAATGTAAAGAACAAGAAAATAGCAATCTGAACAACACATTTTCAGAAATAAAAAACAATTTAACTAACTGCAAATATAGCAGTAACTTGCTGCAGGAAAGAAAAAAACCTGCTATCAAATTTTATATATTTTTAATTTCTATTTCTATTAGTTCATGTTTGTAGTATGTAATGATTACATTCATCATGAAGAGCTGGTGCCTGCACAAATCATGCCTTCAATCTTCTTGTCTCTTTTTCTCCTTGCCCTACCTCCAGCTCTTGGTTCTCTTTGTATTTGCAAAAGAGCTAAATTCCTGCTTTCCATTGTCTATTCATATTTTATATGAATAGACTTTAGTTAGCTTCTGCTGAGTTTGGTGATACTCCCTTTATTACAGCTTTTCTGTATTGCAATATTTTTTAGAAGTAGTGCAGTGTGATGTAAAATGCACTAGGTACTTAGACAATCTGGTTTCTATCCCCACCGATGTGACAGGGAGCAAATTTTTCAACTTCTCAAGGCCCTGATTTCCTTCCCGGTTGGTACATAGGAAACAATCTGAAATTCTTTTGTTTAAGAGTTGAGGGATTTAAAATTTTTAGCTTACCATGAAAGTACATAAAAACCTTTAAAATAAGGCATTTTTTTTTCCATTTATTTTTATTTTATTAAAATACAAATGTCAATCAGACAGTTTCAAGACACCTTAACCATACAGAGTCGATGAATTAATACATTGCAAACTGTTTTCATAATGTTTTGGTACTGTACAAGGTGCATACATGAAATTATATTTACAGGTTTTTTTATAGATGAATTATATCAAAGATTCAATAATTATTTACC
>PVKA01034441.1:0-23463 GCA_004027165.1 Ctenomys sociabilis
AAAAAAAAAAAAAAAAAAAAAAAAAAAAAAAAAAAAAAAAAAAAAAAAAAAAAAAAAAAAAAAAAAAAAAAAAAAAAAAAAAAAAAAAAAAAAAGAGAGAGAGAGAGACATTGAGGCTAGTGCCTACTCTCAAAAGGATCCAAAATATACAATTTATAAATAGAATGTGAATGTGAATGATAAAGCAAATGGTAAAGTGTTAACAATTGGTCAATCTGGTATATATGAGAAATTTGTTATAGTAATTTTTTTTTTTTTTGTTTTGTCTTTTTGAAACAGGGTCTCACTATGAAGTACAGGCTGGCCTTAAACTCACTTTGTAGCTCAGGCTGGTCTCAAACTCACAACAATCCTCCTGTCTCAGCCTCCCGAGTGCTGGGATTACAGGCTGCGCCACCACGCCTGGCTTTTGTTATAGTAATTTTATAAATTGTAATTTAAAGCAAAATGGAGGGCCAACCAGATAGTTCACTGGATTAAAGTGCCTGCTTAGGCAGACACAGGGACTGGGGTTTGATACCAGGCATGTCAGCTCCGCCCCCTTGGGCATACTGAGAGGGCAGCTGAGAATGGACATGGTGTCACACCTGTAATCCCAGCATTTGAGAGGCTGAAAACAGGAGGATCACTATGAGTCTGATCTGTGTAGTGAGGCCCTGTAGACTCTGTACTAAGTACATCAAAACAAAACAAAAATCCAAAGCCAGGTGTGGTGGCACATGCCTGTAATCCCAGCACTCAGGAGACTGAGGCAGGAAAATCATTTTGAAGTGAAAACCAGCCTGAGCTACAATGTTAATCTGAACTGTATCTCAAGACTTTCTCTAAAAAAGACAAAAAAGTTTTACAAAAGATGAAAAAGTCACATCTGTGGCCCAATACTGTAATGCCAGAACTCTGGAAGGCTAAGGCAAGAGGATTATAAATTTAAACCCAGCCTGAGAATTTAGCAACATAGTGAAACACTGTCTCAGAAGTTTTTTTAAAAAATGTAATGGGCTGGCCAGATAGCTCAGTGGACAAGCTTTGCTTAGGCAGGTAGCTCTGCTTAGGCAGAGCCTAAGGACTGGGGTGCTATCCCTAGCACCACAAGTCCTGCCAGCCCTGCCCCTGGGGTGCACTGACACTGCAATTGAGACTGGGCCTGGTGGTGCATGAGCCTGTAATCCCAGCACTTGGGAGGCTGTAAACAGGAGTCTGAGCTAGTAGTGAGACCCTGAGCACCCTGTAGACCCTTCCCTAAAATACAAAAAAAAAAAAAAAAAAAGAAAAAGAAAAGAAAATTTAGTCCCCCAAACTGTTACTCTAAAAAATATAGCAGATATTAAAGACTTAGTAAAAAAAAATGGGAAGATTGTAAAATATCATTATTTTTATATTTACTGTAGATTAAAGTAATTTTTTTTTTTTTTTTTTTTTTTTTTTTTGGCAGAGCTGGGGATTGAACTCAGGCCCTTGTGCTTGCCAGGGAAGTGCATATTCCACTGAGCCATCTCCCTGGCCCCAAAAGTGATATTTTGGACATACTGGGTAAAATAAAACCTGTTATTAAAATTAAGTTCACCCACTTATACTGCTTCAGTTTGACCACCCAAGCATTTTAAATTACACTGTGGCTCTCATACTTTTATAGGACATCACTGCATTGGGCATCCATGTCCATGGTTCTTCGCTACAGTTTGCTGTAAAGGCATAATTATAATGACAGAATGATCTCTCTCATGCTTTCTTCAACTGCACTAAATTATACTCCCTGAAATATATAAATGAGGTAAAGATGAATTTTGCCCCAGTCCTTGGCCTATTTTTTCTCCATAGCACCTGACCTACTTACTATACTTGTGTATTTTACTTGCTTTATTTATTGTGAGTCTCTTTCAGTAGAATGCAGCTCTATAAGGACAGAGATTTTAATCTGTCTTGTTCACTCATATTTCTGCTTCTTGACCAGGGCCTGGTTCACAGCAGTTAGTATCTGTTACATTGTGAATGAATGAATGAATGAATCAATTAATCAATTAATCAATGAACAACAGATTTGTTTCCTCACTGTGTCTACATTGCTACCCTTTTTTGTTGGCCATGCCAGGGAGGCCATGCCCCCGCTTTATGGCCTGGCATCTAAAACAGGACAGATCCGGTTTGCATTCTGACTTTTCCCTAAATCTAGTGTCTCTCTAGAGCTGCTACTTCCCAGCACACCCTCAGTACCCCATGCTCTGCTTTTGAGTAACAGTTCTCTGACTTTGGAGGCTCATCCCATGCCCACTTTCAGTCTGCATGGTTCCGGTGGGGCTGGCACCAGTGAAGATGGGCCTTGTAGCCATGCCAGACTTAGAGCATTTTTTGTTTTCTTGTTTTCACTGCTCAAGTTCAAACCCAGGGCCTTGTGTGTATGAGGAGAGCACACTTACCACTGAGCCACATGCCAACCCCCTTCAGGCCTCACCCCATGACTTCCTCTCTTAGAGCCTAACTCAGTGGGATCACATCACTGGACAGCTGTGAAAATTCAAGGAGTGGGCATCCGTGTGCACTACCTCCAGAAGAGCAGCACAGGTCTTCTGCCTCTGGTCTTTATTCTAATTTTGTTCATACATTTTCCCCCATGCCGTAAGCTTTCAGCCTGGGCTCCAGGACTGAACAATGACAATTCACCCAGATGTTATCATGACCCCAGGAAGAGGGGTCTCACACTCTTGGGCTAGTGATGACCCCCCCCCCGGAAAGCCTCCTATCCCATCATAGAATGTTTAATCAGGGGTCCTGTGTGAGACACAAGTCAGGGTATGTAGCAGGTGCTGTCAGCAGCTCATCCATGTCACCTGCTCCTTCTTGTACCTGCATCCAGCCTCCTGTTTGAGAAGGGTTTTTATGGGAACGACAGGCCAGAAATGCTGACTAATCCAGGAAGAATTCTCGTCAGTGAGGCAGGAGCTTACATATAATTGTCACAACTTCTTCACCCCTTGGATGGAACAACTTTCAGTATGTTCTACACAGTTTCCCAAAGGTCCCCAGTAGGAGGCACCCCAGGTACCCAGAGGAGCAACCAGTCCATTAACTTACCCAAAGGTAGCTTTCTCCCTTCTCCAACTCACCCCACTCTCACTCCCTCTAATAATCACCTTCCAAATCAGCTCCTCAATTTAAATCTCTATGTTATGGTCTTGGAAACCCCAGTCCAAGAGAAGCTCATTCAGTTCTGCTCTGTGCTCAAGACAAGGGATCTGCAGAGGAGAAAGTCCAGATACATAGGGGCCATATCCCAGGTTCTGGGGACTCGAGCACCTAACATCCTCACACATCCTTTGACAATAACCATTTATTACTCATGTCTGGGTTAGTGCTCAGATTGGGGGGAGACCATTGACATAGCTGAGCACCAGGTAAGATGTCCTAGCCAGTCGGGCATGAGAGCAGCAGGGGCCCCCTGACATGGGCAGCAGTAATGTGGCACCCACCAGGAGAAGGAAGAAGAGGAGAATGAGGAGGAAGGTCCCAGGCCTCCTGGATGCAGGAGTGGGATCCCTGAGAAGGGAAATGCAGTGTCAAACATGCAAATGGACCACCACCATGAGCCCTGTCTCCCACAGCCCCAGGCCCACCCTCCAAGCATCTCACCCATCATCAACCTTCAGCATCATGTCCTGGAGACTGGGAGACACTTGCCTCTTCTTGTCCTGAGGGGAGATGACAGCCCACAGCAGAAGAGATGGACTGTACTACTTACAAGATTAGTCTTATCCCTGATTTCCTGGCATTTCTGCTATCCCCAGTGCCCCACATGGAATTAGGATAGCTCCACATGTGTTATGAGTCTGTTTGTGCAATCTGACCCCCCTTTTCTTTATAATACTAGTGTAATTTGGGAAGGGGCAGCAGTCAGCCTGCCTGTTCTTAGACCAGCAGATTCATGCAAAGTTGATCCATTTCCCCTACATTTGTAATTGGGCATGGGATACTGATATGACCAATTAGAGGACCCTGACTAGTTCAGTGTGCACAGCCCATGGAGTTAACAGAGGGAGTTAGAGGCAGCACTGGGACGTTGGCTGCCACCCAAAGGTCAAGGGTACCCCTTCCCCCTGGAATGGGTAGTGTGTAGCCATGCTAATAAGGGAGCCACCTAGGGGAAGAAGAGCCAAGAGAAGGAGGAACTGAGTACTGATGGCAATTGAGATCCTGGATTTAGCCACACTGTCATCTTCAGTTATAGGGGAAGGGCCCCTTTTTTGTGCATTGGTCTTTAATTTGGGTTTCTGTCAACTGCCATCAAGCACCCCAAATGTTGCACTTGGCTGAGGACTAGCTCACCTGTGGCTTCCGGAGCAGAGAGCGTCTTCGGTGACCTCCTAAGTGTTCCCAGTGGCTGAGCCCTGACATAAGCATGCCCTATGGGAAGAGGGAGGTATTCGGTTCTTGGAGAGTCACTGACAAAGAGTAACTTGGTCTCAGAAGGGCCACATAGGGGAGTGTCATAGGAGTGGTATTCTTGAGGAACTGAGATCTCACAGGAGACAAACCCAAAGAAACCAAGAAGGGGCAGGCATCACTTATTCATTTGTTCAACAAATATTTAATGAGTATCTATTACAGCCAGGCACAGTTCTAGGTCTGAGGGCGAACTGGAGATGGAAACAGACAAAAATGCTGGCCTCTGGAATTTATGTCCTAGCAAGAGAGGCCAGAAATTAATAAATGTATAAATAAATTAATAAATGTATCCGGCTGTGGTAAGTCAATCAGGAAATCTAGCAGGAAGATAAGGAGTGCTAACTGGGGGCCAGAGCAGGTCTCTCCGAAGTGACATGTGAGGAGAGATTGAAGTGAAGTGAAGTAAGCTGGCTGAGCGCCTGGGGGCCCTGAGATGACAGTGCCATTGGTGTGTTTGCCATAGGGCCTCAGAGTGTGGCTGTGGCCAAGAAGGAGCAGAATGAGAGGAAATGAGGTTGAAGATGCAAATAGAGACAAATGGAGAGTGGGAGAAGTTCAATATAAAATTCTACAGACATAGATGGGAAGTCATGGATGCATCAAGAGCTAGAAGGGGAGACAGAGCTACCAAGACCTTGAATGACAAGGACCCTGCTAAAAGGTACACAGACATGCTCTGTGGTTTTCTGATTAAGTGGAGGACCCTCAAAGGGAACTGCTCTTACCTCAAGACCTTGTCCCCTGCCCTGGGGGCCACTCTGGCCACATAATTCATGGGGAGTCCCCAGAGCCCAGGCTGTCTTTTGCCCCAAGGGCCCCAGGTCCCCAACATCCGCTGCTGGGTCCCACTCCAACTCTGCAGGAGTGGGGAGGTTACTGGGTGCCCAGGATCCCCAGACTCCACCAGGTGCTGGCCCATCTGAGTCCCCTTCGATCTCCAAGTCCTGGTTCAACGTGTTGGCCTTCTCAAACACCTGGGTCAGAAGGCAGAGGTCACAGGAGTTGGGGGAACTGTGTCTGGGCTAGGGACCATCAGGGTGGGCCATACCAGGTTATAGCTGACTAGCTGGGCCTGCAGCTGCCAGAGCCGTCGGAAGATGGTATCACGGTGGGCTCTGAGGGCCCTCAGGATCTGCTCCAGAGATGTCCAAGCCCTGGGCTCACTTCGCTGTGCCAACCCCTCACCAAATGCTAGCAGTGCATCCACACGTTCTGCTGCCCCTCGTAGCTCTGCCTGCAAGACCTGGGACACATGGTTGGACACCATTATACACAACACACACACACACACACACACACACACACACACACACACACACACACACACACACCAGGGATCCACAACCGTAGTTAACTGCTTCCCTGTTTCCTATGCAGAGAACTAGTGCAATAATTCCACTTCCCCCCTCACTGCCTACCTGCAGCTGGGCCATCCCACTCTGGGCCAGTGTCCATGGCCTAAGGCCTTGCTCCAGGTCCTGCAGTCGAAGGCCCAGCCCCAACAGGCAGAGCTGCAGGCTGTCATGTTCAGCCTCCAACACTTCATGGCCAGAGATGGCATGCTGAGGAATACAGGGGACCAGAACAGGGCCACTGGGTCATTCCCATTGCTACCCCTCATTGCAGGCTGTGGCCTTCTGGATGTTTCTCTGCAGCAGAGTCCATCTATCTCTGGCCTCCTACTTAGGGACCTCCCATTCGGAGGTTGGGGACATCTAAGGACTATGGGTTTTCAAACCTTGTGGAAATTTGGCTATGTGGAGCCTGGGGGCCAGGGAGGTATGATGAGGATGGGTACTCCCAAGAACAATGGGGCTGCAATAGGACCATTCATTAAATAATTATTTCTCATCTGATAAAATACTTTCTACAGATCGACAAAGAAACCTTTTCCAGATGTCCCTCTCCCTGCTGATGCCCAAAAGCCTTCCAGAATCATCCCCTCACCCATGGGGTAGAGGCTAAATTCTGGGTGACAGGAGGAAGAGATGGTGCAAGGGTCTTACCTCCTGGAGCTTGCTGCCAGCTGGTTCCTCATGCGAAGGGGGTGCTGGTGTTCTGGAGGAGCTGGCAGCAGGCTCAGTGCCTCTCAGTGCACTCTGGAAGTACTCAGAAGGGTCCAAGGAGTCCTGGACCTGCTCTGGTCTGGAGGTAAAGGGTATGGACTGGCCCCTAGGTGAGCCACTGTGGCATATTTTCTACTCCACCCTAATCCCATTGCCAAGCGATCACAGCCACAGCACCACTACCCCCCAATGGCCCCCATCCCACCCACACTCTCTTGGAATCAATTTGCCAAAGCCCCAGTCCCCACCTGATTGTCTCTTCTCCTGGTGTAGGGCAGATGGTACATTGGGCAACATCCAGCTCCCTAGGGGCTCCGGGGGGATGACTGAGGGGCTCTGAGGGGAATCTAGGTTCCAGGGATGAGGATAAGGACATAGCTGGGGACTTAAGAGACAGAAGGTTGGGAAGAGGACAGCCAACAAAGCCCCTTCCCTAGTCAGTTTGTATTCTTCAAACCTCAGCAGACCTCAGGCAGGCTGGAGTGCTAGGGGAAAACTTGGCCCCACCCCTTCTTAGAAGAACCTACACCCAGGTAACTTGATGCTCTGCTGAGGTGACAGCAATTGCTTAACTCCTTCCTAGCAGGCCAGCAGCTGAACTTCCCATCATCGCTGAATTATCTCAATGGTTCCCTATAGAAAAGCCCCCACCCACCTCAAGAGCCCCAGACTCTGCCCCTCTCAGTGACTGATACATCTGATTTCCAGGGGCCAGCTACTCACTTAAGATCTCCAGCACTTTGCTTAGGAGCCCAAGCATGTCCTTCACTTTACATAAAAAGGGGAGCTTGGTGCACATACACATGGACCCCAGCACTTGCACTTAGAAGGCTCACACTAGAGGATCCCCAACATTTCCAGGCTACCCTGAACTATATAATCAGTCCAAGACCACCATGAACTGCATAGTGAGACCTTGTCTCAAACAAATAATCTAAAACCAGTGTGATGGAAAGATACTGTTTTATTTGAAATGGGGTGGTTCCCACAGTTTCTGGGAAAATAAATAACCCAGCATAGCTGCCAGGGTTAATGAGGTCAATAAGGTTAATAAACCCAATCCCAGGGTTCCAAGGTCACAAGATCACAATCACCAAAGCCCAAAGGGGACAGAAGCTCAGAAATCCTAGCAGGCCCTGAAGCCTGCTGGTCATTTGCCAAGCAGGAGACCTGCGCGTAACACACGTGGTACTCGGCGGATGGTCAGTGAGATGCGGGTGCTGCGCACCAGGTCGGCTCCAGGCTGTGCAGATGGGCAGGCAGCTGCATTAGCTGGCAGCAAGGCGGCATCCAGTGTGTCTACGTGGGCTGCTGTGATCCCGTGCAGGAGGCGCGTGTAGGCGGTGCCACGGAGCACCAGTAGGCTGCAGGGCTCCAGCAGCAGCGAAGTGATAGGCCTGGGTGGTGGCCGGGGCTATGGGGCAGGTTGATGGTCAGTGGGTATCCAGAGATCAGGGTGGGTGAGAAGCCACTAGGCTTCCAGGGGCCAGAGGTCAAGGGTCAGCAAGTCCTTGGGGCAAAGGCCAGGGAGAAAGCATGCTCCTGAGGATAGAGACATTGGAGGCTAAGGAATGAAAAATCCGGATTTCCAAGCCAGGGCTACTGGGTAGGAAAGAAAGGGCCAGGGCTCAGCAGGCCCTCTGGAGAGGGCAGGAACAAGGCTACAGATGGGGATGTCAAAGGGTATACAAGATGCGGCAGCTGGGACAGAGATGAGCTGTCCCTGAACAACTGGGAAGAACTGGGTTGTGACGATGTAGCTGAGGATAGGACTAGGTGAGGAAGAGGTCAGAAGGGATGCAGTATTTGAGGTCATTAGAGGACTCCTGCAGAAGGAGGCTTGTCAGTGTCCAGAGCCACACAAGGCCAAAGGGACATTCTGAGGAGCAGGATCAGTGTACATTGGGGTGTCAGAAAGGTTGGCACAGAGATAGTTCCTATACAAACTCATGTGACAAGGAATAAGGAAAATCTGAGGGTGTCTCCCACTGCAGATCACATTACCAAGCAGCAGGATATCAGTGTTGGGGTATTGGGCAGAGACAGGATATCTGGAAGGATCCTGAGACACCCATGAAACAATGTTGGAGTATCTGATAGCAAAAATGTCTCTGGGTGTACCAGGGAGCCCTGAATCAGTATATGGACCTTGGGCTGTTGGAACACAGAGGATGTGGAGGCAAGGGGTCTCTGGGTGCCAAGGGCACCCACTCAGCAAGTAAGAACACTGGAGTATCTGTGGATACCATGGCAGTTAGAGCACCCTACAAGCAGGAGGCAATGGGTATAGTCTAGGTGTCAGGAATACCTCAAGGGCAGTTGGGACTGGGTCATCCTGGAGGATGTGGGAGTACCCTGAGGGTGTGGGGCAGTGTCTCAAGGCCCACCTGTTCTGTAGCATCATCGTCCTCTGGCTGTCGTGGCTTGTAGAGATCCAGTATGGTGTGGGAGCCCAGGCTGATGGTGCTGACAGTTGGGTAGTATAGTGGTCCGTCTTCATGGGGCTGGAGAGTGGGCACCAGGGCTGGGCAGGGTAGGAGGATACCTCCCCACCCTCTGGGTCAAAGGGGTGGGGCTCCCAGGTTGGGACAGGGAGATGAATGCTGGATGGGGTTAAGTGGCCGCTCCATGAGTGTGAGCTGGGTATGCAGGATGCCCTTTCCCCTGACAGTTCAGAGGTCTGGGAAGAGCTGGTTACTGTAGGAACTGGGGTGAGGGTATGTGGTTACCATGATGCCCTCCCCAGGCAGATACTGGTTCACCAGGACATGGTTAGCTGGGAAACCCCCAAAAAGGCTGAGGTCAGACACTTTATCCACGTAGCGCTGAAGCCATGGGGGTAGCCGCTCAAGGACCATCCCACGGGGATGAGGGAGCCCACCTAGAGAGTACAATGGGGTCCTGAGGATACCCCATCAAGGAGCCCTGGAGACTCCTAAGGGATATCCCAGTGGTTAGAAGCACCCTGACCCCAAGTGATTCCTGACCGTTTGGAGATCACCAGTGGACACTTCAAAGATTCTCTGATGTTTCCAAATCACTAAGCCCTGAGAGATAACTCCCAACTCACCAGGAAATCCCTCATCTCTCAGTGAATGAGAGGATTTCATTGACCCCTCAGAATACCCTTGGCTCTTGGGACCCCTTTAGCCCTCAGGGACCCCTCCTCCCATGTGTTGAGGACTACTACTGGACATGAGCTCTCTGTTCACATCCCAGAATCACCAATGCCCCAGCCAGAGACACTCACCCCAGTTCTGTAACTTCCTCCCAGACAGTTGCGTCCACTTTGGCTTTGGGGCATTGTAAACCTGGAAAGTGGGGAAGGGATCACTCTTTTTTTTTTTTAAGGACCATCCCTCCGTAACTCTCCTACCCAGACCAACACAAGGGCTTTGCCTGGGATAGAAATGACTTGTCTCCGTTGAGTTCATACCGCTGAGGTAGTATGTTGCTAGGATTTTTTCTCGTTGGGTGGACTTTGGGTCCAGAGCTTACAGGTGTCCACTAGGGTTTACAAAAGGAATGTAGGCCACACAATCATGGTCTTAAGTCTACTCAGACTTCTGGGACCAGTCTAACCTCTTTCAGTCCATAAAATACTCCGCTGTCTTACTTTTCTGATTCCTGGGCTATCTAGGGACAGCCTGAGTTCTATCTGGGAACAAGAGCCTTCTTGTTCCTATGACCCTGGGGAGACAGTGTACTAAGGTGACCTATCAGTACAGCAAGGAAAATATTTTGGAAATCCTCCACTGCCAAGATCCGAAGTATCTACTATCTTAATCTAAGAAGTTTACATTCTAGTTGATAATCACATCCTCCTTATGGTTATCAGACTGGCCTAGAATATATGAGTCTAGAGACTCTTCTAAAATATGTAAAATTTTCAATCCAAGTTGGGCATGGTGGCCATGCCTATTATCTCAGAACTTGGGAGGCTGAGGCAGGAAGATTGCCATGGCTTCATGAATGGCCTGGGCTACATAATGTGTTTAAGACTAGCCTGACTTACAAAGCAAGACCCTATGTCAAGATGAAGGGGAAAAAAATGCAATGCAAAAACCTAGGTTTTTGGTTTAATAATATCAAACCGAGGTTTGGTATTAACTTTCTCAGCCCAAAAGCCCACATTCTGCAGCTAACTTGTTCCTGGGACTCAAGTTTAACTGGATTTCATAGTATGAAGAAGAGTTTTCTCTGTAACATTCATTTCTGGGGTATTTCAGCCTATATTTATAACTTGCTTTAAGACAGGATTTTTGCCAGGTGTGGTGGCACATACACTGTAATCCCAACACTCTGGGAGGCTGGAGGCAGGACTGGGAATCTGAGCTCCACTTAGGCAATTGCTAAAAGATAGTAGGACTGGAGCAAAGCATGATGATGCATGCCTGAAGTCCCAGCTACTCTGGAGGCCAAGCAGGAGGAATGCAAGTTTGAGATCAGCCTGGACAAATTTAGTGAAATCTTATTTACAGTTAAAAAAAAAAAAAAAAGGATGGAGGATATAACTTGGTGTTCTCAGGGTTCAATAAATAAAAAGTACTGGGGGAAAAAAGATAGTAGGACTAGGTCCTTGGTAGAGCATTTTCTGAGGGTGGTGGCTATCTCAGTATGGAAGTATTCATTCCAAAACCTCTGGGTTGCTCTGGATTATTTCTGCACAAGGAATCTGATGTGATAACATCCTTGCTTGAGAGGCTAGTCTGGGCTACCTCAGTACAGGAAATCTGCATTTAATAATAAATATCTCCTTTCTAAGAATTAGTGTGGTTTTCCCAAGGCCCCTTAGAAAAAGCCTTTTCTGACAGGTCCTGAGGGCTCCTGAGAGAGGAACAGGGAGAGTGAAGGATGTCACACCCTCTTCTCTGACAGGTCTTCACTTGTAGCCTTTAGAGGTTTCATACAGAGGCTCAGAGTTGGAGAGATATCTGGGAATAGGAGAAAGCAAGCTCAAAAGCACTGGGGTCACCTGTCGAAGCAAATATTCCTCCTCTTCTTTGGAGATGAAGTCAGGGACATAGTAGATTACAGGTGGTGCCTGCAATGGAGAGACACCTCTGAAGATGTGGGACCTGGACCCACACAGGGCAATCTACCATCACTGAGCACCGCTGCCTCTGGGGAGAGGCTAAAGATGTCCTCAGATGAGACGGAGTCTGACGCCAAGGGGCCCTGTGCTCATCCCAGGATGGGCTTGAGAATGGGCAGTGGCTTAGAGCTAGACTCTGAGGGTAAAAATGAATTTGGAGAACTGGGGGGGTACCAACCCATGGACCCAGGAATCAGCCTGGCCATTCCAGCCCACGTCCCTCCCTAGCCCCCACCCCATCCCTAGTCCAGACAACCTACCTTGTCCACCCTGAATGGTTCCAGGGTTGGGACCCTAGCATCCTGCTCCTCCATTGACAGCAACTCCTTGCAACCAATCCTGTGGAGAAGAGGATGATATAATGAAGTCATTAAGCCTCCCATGCTCTAGCCATGATCTAGCCTTCCACCTGATCAAAAGCCAGGGCCTCACCTCAGCCCTCCTGTGAAATTCAATCCCTGAAACCCTCCAAAACCACATAATCATCCCCCCAGGCGCCCTGTCCAAACCCAAAGAGCACTTGCCCTCTCAAGTCTAACAGAGAACATCCTCTGAACCCTCACGGGGAGCTTTTCTAAAAGTTCTCAGGACTGCACCCCAAAGCCCCACTAAATATCTAATACCCCACTTCAGGCCTACAACTCTGAGCGCGGCTCTCCAAAACTCAGCCCCTCACTAACCCTCCTCTGACCTCAGCCCTTTCAGATGTCCCATTCTGCGCATCCATGTGCCCCTAGTCTGTGACTTCTTCTCAAATATGTCGACGCTCAGTCTTCTCCGAAACTCTCACTCTGGACCCATTCAGATGGTCCGGAGCGTGACCCCTCTCGAACCTTCTTCTCTCCCTGAATCCCTCAGACCCGGATTCTGAATCCTTTAGGGTTCCACGCTGAGTCCCCTCGAACTACCACTGAGCTCCCCAGGATCCCCACTCCGAGTCATTTTGGACACTCATCTCTGCCCAGATCACCCCCAAAACCGACCGTTCACCGGTATCGCCTCCAATTTCTAGATTTCAACACCTCCAACTCCCTTTCAGCCACTTCCGCCCTCACTTGATGACGTAAAAATCTTTAAGCCAACTGAAACTCTCAGAGGTTGTACTGGCCCGCCTTCCATCCAATCGGTGCTCTAATTCAGTATTTGCCCGCCCCTTTAACTTTCTTCAAGGATAGGGGGAAACCCCTGGCTTCTGAGCCATTGGGGAGTTAGCGGAGGTGGGTCTTATCTGACACAGACCAATTGGGATACCAAGCCAATCTGTCCACACTGAGGCCTGAGTCCTAGGATACAGCAGCAGAAAGCAGACGGCCAGTTGGATGGACTTCCCGCAAACTAGGCTATCCAATGCCCATGACGTGGAGAGGCAGGATTGAAAAAGGTCTCCTTTTAATCCTACCCCAACAAGATCCCTCGTAATCCCCGAATAATGGCTTGACACAAAGAGGTCATACATCTTTATTGAAGAGGACAGGATCATGCGGATTTGGGGACATGCAGTGAAGGGGCAGTCGTGAGCTGTCCTTGGTGTTCGGGGCCCTAAGTCCGCCCTGGACTCGCGGGGCCTTCAGGTTCTCCCTCAGGCTGTTGGTCGGGCCCAAGTGCGGTGAGGAGCCACTGACTCAGATTTAGTGTCTTAGACCTGTGACCAGAAGGTAGATTAAAATGGGGGCTCCAACGCTTGGGGTCCCATCAGGGTTTTGGGGACCCTCCATGTACTAGAGATGGAAGCTTTAAGATTTGGGGTTCCCTGGGGCTGGGGCTCATGGGATCTGGGTTTCTTGAGGTCCGTGGAGTCAGCACTGAAGTTCTCTAATTTCCAGGAATGGAATTCCTGCTTGGGGTCTCCTGGCACCTGTTGAAAAGGGCTTGAGGTTCTCTGGGAGCACGGAATACATATCCTGACTGCAGTCTCCTCTATCTCAAGCACAGGGACCTAATGATTTGGGTTTTCTGGGGGTTGGGAATTGGGGGGGTCTTTAAATTTGAGATTCCCTGGGGATTTGGGGATTCCATGATTTGGGGGTCCTGGGAGTTAAAAGTTTTGGAGTCTTCTAGGGGCTGTAGAACTTAAGGGCACAGGGGAAGTTGGGGATATATATACTCTGGGGCATGAGATCCCCAGAGCCCCAGAATGGGGTCTCCAAATTTGGGGTCCCCCGAAGGGGAAGTTCTTACTTTAAAAAATAGAAATTTTTCTGGGAGTCTGGCCAGCACAGGGTCTGTGGGCCATGTGGGGTGAGCTTCATACAAGGCACTGGGGGTTTCTTGAGGGTGCAGAGGGTAAGAAGAGTTGGGGGTCCTGTAATTAGCACTTCCAGGACTATTTTGGTGTCTAAATTGGGGGTGATAGTGGGCTGATTTAAGGTGGGTCTCTTCTTGAGGGATAAAAACAAGGTCTCTGTTAATGGAGGGAAGTCTCTGATGGGGATCTGGGATGTTAGGGCTTTGGGGTGACTGTGGGGTCACAACATCTTGAGAGCACTGTAGTTAAACAGAGATAGTGACATGGTCTGCTACTCTGGAGCTGTTATCTATGTTTATTTCAAGGGGAAGGGGAGAAAGGGGTCTTTGTTAATGGTAGAGTTCTGATCCCCACTGGTGAGTGACTCAAGAATGTCCTGTTGGAGAGCACTGTGTGGAGAGCATCACCATCATTTTGGGTGATACAGAAATCTGTTAATTGGGGGTCTGTTCTGAGGGGCTGGGGACAGGGACTAACCTGAAGGTGCTACTCAGGGAATTTCTTTCTGGGTGACATGAGGTCTGTATTGGGGGGTTATCATGGGGATCTGTTAATAATGGGACCTCAGTGATTGAAGGCTGGCTAATGGGGGTCTCTATTCTGGAAGTGTTACTGGGAATTTCTATCTTGGGTGACTGGGAGCTCCTTGTGTCAGGGGATGCTAGAGGGGACTCTTGTGTCTGTCTGGGATCCAGGGCCTTTAAGACTGCATTTCTGCCCTCAACATCCAGGGAAACCAGCAGCAGAAGAGCAACCTGAAATGAGAACCAAATCACAGTGATGAGCATGTAAGGACATCCCTGTCACCCTTCCTCCACTGTCCCTCCATGTCTGGGATTCTGCCTCCAGCTGCTCTTCTAGGCTTTAAAGAACAGAGATGTTCTGCTTCTTTTACCTGCTCCCTAAAAGCTTAAGTCACCAGAAGTCAGTGTTGGGTCCTTCACTCTAAAGACTGCTTCCGGTTGTGCTTACTGGTCACAACTTTTCCTGCCTTCTATTTCTAGCCCCTACTTGAGCTCCAGACCTCCATGTCCAACAGCTCTGTGGATGCTGCTTCCTAAACATTCTGCAGGAAAAGGGTAAAGGAGTTGGTCTCGTACCTGGAGATAGAGTTCTCTGATGCAATGTCCTTTGGGGTCCGGACTGTCGTGAAGGTGCGTTTAGGTTGTGTCACTGGAGAGGACAGCATAGTATGTGAGGGGACAGCAGACCCACCTATCTCCTTACTACCCACCCAGACTCCTTGTCACTCGTATTTCTCCATGCTCCTCTTTGGGATCCCGCATCATCATTTTCCTAGATCTTCTGTCCCCAATTAAGTATCGGAGACTGTCACCAGCATGTATCTGAGAACCCATGTCCTCTCTCTTTATGCCCAGACCTATGGGAGTCTAGATTGGGGGTGACAGTGGGCCAATTAAGGTTTTTGTTTGTTTTTGTTTGTTTGTTTTTTTTTTGAGACAGAGTCTCACTATGCAGTTCAGGCTGGCCTTAGACTCACTTTGTAGCCCAGGCTGGCCTTGAACTCCCAGCAATTCTTCTGATTCAGCCTCCCAAATGCTAGGATTACAGGCATGTGTTACCACACCTGGCCAAGGTGGGTCTCTTCTTGAGGAATAAGAACAAGGTCTCTGTTAATCGAGGGAGTCTGATGGAGTCTGGAATGTTAGGGCTTTGGGATGACAAGGAGGTCACAACATTTTAAGAGCACTGGAGCTAGAGACAGTGACATGGTCTGCTGCTCTGGAGCTGTCATCTATGTTTATTTCAAGGGGAATGGGAGAAAGCAGTCTTCGTTAACTCTTCCCCACATCCCAGCCCCCAACTCACTTGTCACTTGATGTACTTTTTTGGCTCCAACACTGTCCCCAGGGGGATCAGTGGATCCACCAATCCTGAGAAGACAGGAGTGGGAAATGTCAGAACCACAAGAAGCCAGCTCTGCCTGGGCACTGAGCCCTAGGGGATCTAGAGGAAAGAGGTCAGGTAGGGCAGGGGTAGCCACACTGTCTTGCTGGATAAAAGAAGGAGCCTGAGTGAGGACTGGAGCTCTGGGTGGCTCCCTGGTTTGGAGGCCAGAGTTTGGGCTCACCTTTGAATTCGGGATGCCGGTGCAAAGACCCCATGCCGTGGGGGGCAGGTGAAGTATCGGACACCGAAGACAGAGCCATCATGCTTGCCTGTGGGCTGGTCCAGCTCAATGCCATACCAGTACCCTGCAGCAAGAGGGTATCAGAATGTCTTGAAGCCCTGTCTGCCCACCAGCCCATAGTCCCCATCCTCACCAGGAGCAAAGTCTGTCTTCCCATAAAAGCGCACTATCCCCTGCTTCTGGCCAGCCACAAGGACTTGGTCTCCAACTTCTGCCTTGGCCCCTTCACGCTGCTGCAGACTGCCCAGGGATGGAGATGATGGGGACTTCTTCTTGCCTGGCAACAAAAGGTAAAGAAGTAAGACTTGTGCTTGTGCCACTTGGTCCTGGCTCCAATCAGAGAAACTCCAGAGCTTTCCCCAGAGCTGGGAGTGAGGTAAAGGGTATTATATTTGAAAGGAAACTGAATCCCACATGTCATAGAAATAGGGAGTAAGAGGAAACTGAGTCATAGAACTTAAAGAACCTCAAAATCTTTCCTCAAAGCTGAAGGATAAACTGAGGCAGAAGTCAGAAATTCTCCTTTTAAAATGAAGAGGAAGGGGCTGGTGGTTTAGCTTAGTTGCTTAAGGCCTGCTGGGTCAAACCCAGTCAGGTGCAAGGGACTGTGGTTCGATCCTCAGCTCCCTAAGCCTTACCAGACTGGTCCTTAAGGCAGCCTGAGCCAGCCCCCCAACAGCAACAAAAAAATTCTTTAAGGGACCAGGGAGATAGCTCAGTAGAATAAGTGCTTCCCTGGCAAGTGCAAGGACCTGAGTTCAATCCCCAGTTCTGCAAAGAAAAAAAAAAAAAAATGAAGAGGATAGGGCCAGACAAGTAGCTCAGCAGATTAAAGCGCCTGCAAGCAGGCACAGGCCCCGCCCCTGGGGCACACTGAGATGGCAACTGAGACTGGGTGTGGTGGCACACACCTGTAATGCCAGCACTGGGGAGGCTGTAAACAGGGATCACTAAGAGTCCAATCTAGTATAGATACCCTGAACACCCTCTAGACCCTTCCCTAAAATAAAAAAAAATAAATTAAGAGGATAGCCAGGCATGGTGACACACACCTGTAATCCCAGCACTCAAGAGACTGAGGCAGGAGGATTATCTGAGTTTTGAGGCCAGCCTTGGGCTACATACTGAGTTCAAGGCCAGCCTTAACTATATAGTAAGACCCTCTCTCAAAAAAAAAAAAAAAAAAAAAAAAAAACACACAAACTAAAGTGAAGAAGGGCTGAGGGAGTGGCTCAGTGCCTGTCTAGCATGTGTGTTATGGTCTGTTCTGGACATCCCCTAAAGCCTCATGAGGTCATGAGGGGGCAGGCTTTTTGGAGGTGGCTGAACGTATAGTTTGTGACTAGTTTCTTGTCTAGTGCTGGGATTGGGGGTGTGAGTGCTACACTTGCCCTAGGGCAGGTAGCCTGCATACTGTATAAGGCAGGAAGGAGGCTTTCTCCTTCCCATTAGCTCTCATTGCTTTTGCTGTCTTTCTCTGCTGTGAACTGCTGCCCCTCAGCCATGCTCCACCCTGCCTTGGAGCCAGCTGAGTATGGACTGAAACCTCAACAAACTGTGAACTATTAAATAAGCCTTTCCTTCCTTAATTTTGGGTCAGGTATTTTGTCTCAGGAATGAGAAAGACAATGTACAAAGTTCAAGAGGTGATCCTCAGCACCACAAAGAAAGTTAAATGTAGGGTGCTGGAGAGGTACCAAGTGCCTGTAGTTCCAGCATTTGGGAAGCTCAGGTAGGAGCATTATTTGAGCCCAGAAGTTTGAGAATGGCCTAGACAACATAGTGGGACCTCCATTTCAAAATAAACACTTAAACTAAAGGACAGTTAGGCCTTAGAATAGATCCAGTCACAAAAGCAGGTAACCCAAGAAAGATTCTTCGCTAAAATTAGGGAAGATCTTTGGGCCTGAGGGGAAACTCCCTCACAGCCGGCCAGGAAGCCACAGGTCCTTCCTTGTAAGAATGGGGTGGGGCCAGTACTGAATCAAAGGATACACTGAGTCCCATGTGTTAGGAACTCAGAAGGGTTTGTCCTCTAGAACTGGAATTTGTCCCACACAGTGTCCCCAAGACACCTTCTTCCCACTCCCCACAAGGGCCTCCCTCTGACCTTTGTGTTCCCTTCGGCCTTTTCCAGTAACCCGGGAAAAGTCCATCCTGGGAGTCCTGGGTGTGGAGGTGACAGAAGAAGGGGGTGCATCCACTGCCTTGGAGATCTTGGACACAGAGGCAAAGAGACCTGAGGAAACAGAGCCTGGCTTGGCATCATCCACACTTCTACCCTTAGCTGTGCCCCCATCCTTGGGCCCCCTTCCCCAGACATGAATATCCCCAAACTCCTGGGTTGAAGGTGGGACTGACCCTGCTTGGGAGGACAGATGAAGTACCGGACACCCCCAACACTGCCATCATTCTTGCCCTCGGGTTCATCCAGCTCCACGCCCACCCACTGGCCGCTGGCAAATTCTGTGGTTCCACAGAACCGCAGTGTGCCTGTCTGGAGAGACAAGAGAAGACACAGCATGGAAATGGACCATGGAAGGCCATGGTCAACCAGCAGCATACAAGCAGCATGGTGGGTTGGATACCAGAATCTGGGCTCAGATCTCAGCCCCAGCATTATTCACTGGCTATATGACCTAACTTTTCTGTGCCTCAGTTTTCGTACATGCAAAATGGGAGTGGGAAATGTACCCATCTTATAGGAACTGTTGCAGAACTGCCCTGACCAATGTAGTAAGTTGTCATTTCCCAATTATGATAAACTGAATTCCCACTAAAAAATTTATTTCCCCAGTCTTACTAGCCAAATTTATTTTGTTGGTTTGGGTTTTTTGTTTTGTTTTTGAGACAAGATCTTGTGTAGTTCAGGCTGGCCTTGAACTCACTGTGTAGCCCAGGCTGGCCTCAGATTCCCGGTGGCCCTCCTGCCTCAGCTTCCTAAATGCTGTGATTATGGGCATGTACCACAACACTTGGTCCATACCAGCCCAATTTCATGTACTCAATAGCTACATGTGCCTCATGGCTGTTTTTTGGGAGTACACAGATCCATGGCATTTACATAAAAGTGTACTGGAAGCCAAGCAAAGTAGTACACACTGGTAGTCTCATCTCCTGGGAGGCTGAGGCAGAAGGATTTTTAAGTTTAAGACTTATTCAAGGTTCAGTAAGTAAACCCAGGATCAAGATATTTGATAGCCTCATGCATGCTAAGCACATGCTCTCCCCAAGTTCCATGCCTATAAAATGAGCTCATTGGGGCTGGGGTATAGTTCAGTGGAAGAGTCTTGTCTAGCTTGCATGAGGCCCTGGGTTTGATCCCCACAATTAAAAAAAAAACAAAAACAAAAAAAACCAAACTAATAGTACTGACCTAGGGTTTGGTGGGGACTAGAATAGTGCCTGGCACACACAAAGAAATGTGTACACCAGGCTGTTTTTTATTTTTGTTTTACCAGGCTGTGTTCTAAGGGCCTCATTTTAATGAATTTTACCCTCAACCTACCACTTCCACCTGAGATGGGTACTATCCTCATTTCCATTTACAGGTGAAGAAAATGTTGCCCAGAAAGCTGGGATAACTGGCTGATAAGTGACCACACTGAGATGGACCTGGGTCAGTTGCTACCCCTAAACATGAGAACACTGCTGTGCTACTTCTCTAAGGGCAGGCGTAGGTATTACATGTCCTTGGACAAAGGGCATTGCTTCTCAGAGGTTCTTATTAGTCTCCAGGGGTGTAAAATGGAAAGAATCAACCATCTTTCTTTCAGAATCATCCATAGATTTGATGAGATTATACACAGAAAGCTCTTTTGGATTGGGGCTGACACATGCAGAATTGTTGATTAGGAAACAAAATGTGACTTGAAGGATTTCTCACTGTATAAGAAATAAAATCCCAATCTCTTCCAATGGCCTGCAGGGCTGCTGTGATCCTGTCCTTCTGACCTCTCCACAATCCCACCAAAAAACAACTCTCTAGTCACACTGCCCCTTCCCACGCTGGGTCTTGGAACCTGTTACTTCTGTATCTTTGCAAGGTGAGCTCCTTCCTGTATCAGTTTGGAAATTACCTTCTCTGAGAAGGCTTCTTAGAGCACCTCAGCTAAAGCCATTCCTGCTTCTAGCTCTCTGACCTGAACTGCCCTGGTCAAAGTCCTGACTACTCTGAGAGTAGAGAGGCGTGACTGGGGATCTCTGGATGCTGGGGGGCCATGGGTGCCACAGCTGTGCTGAAGATTCTTGATGTTTCAGCAGTGACTGCTCCAGGCTATCACTGTCAGAGGTTGGATCCATCTTTCCTCTCAACCAAAAACTCATCATGGTGTGGGGCACAAAGGAAAAACTCATAAAACAATTGTTAGATGAAATAAAGTACAGTGAATGACTGCGAGGGTGGGCAGACAAAGGAGACAGTGTGTGCACAGTCCTAGGGCCCAGCTCTGAGGGATGAGGGGGCTGAATCCCACCCCTCCCTCACCCCCATCCCTGACCTTCTGGCCATCCAGCAGCACACGGTCTCCTAGGCGCAGGCCCAGTGCACTAAGCATGAGATTGCCTGGGACGTTGTCATAGTTGGGTAGTGTGACTTTGGGAAGGGCACAAGACAGTGGCACAGCCTCCTCCAGCAGTGTCCGAAGTTCCTTAGCCACCAGCGCTGCTTCTGCCTTGTCCAGGGACATGTCCATGGGGTCTGGAACCACTTCAGCGGGCACCTGTCCCTTTTGATTCTGTGGACCAATGGGAAGAAACAGGCAGGGACTCAGTGGAAACAGTCCTATGGAGGATGCCAATCTGGGTGAGCAGAACAGGACCATGTCATATGGAACAACATGAGAATAAGAAGTGGTGGGGCATCCAGGTGCAGACCCCAGGGAAGTCCACCCCGCGACCAGGGCTGGGGCTATGTCCAGTACTTGAGGGTAGGATCAAGTGGAACCCACACAAGTCATGCCCTCGGGGAGGTGGTGCCTCTTGAGACCCCAAGTGTATAACGGTCCTGTTGTGGGTAGTGGGATGACACTAGGAATGGACTCCTGTGCTCTGCTATGGAGTCAAAGGCCAAACTCTGTGCCAGCAGGGAATGAAAAGGCAGAGTCTCAAGAGCACAAGCCATGTATTCCCAAGATCACAGTACTAGAGACACTGTAGAAAAATCAATATTGAGGATGGGCCCTGGGAATGGAAGTGTCAGGGATCAAGATATTTGAGGGCTTACAAGGGACTTACTTGACTCTCACTCACAGAGGGCCCAACCCTACAGTACTTTCCTTACAATCTGAAAATGCCGTTGGTACACAGCTATGGGATCTGCCAGGGTTGACAGAAAAGATAGCGATTTCTGGATGACCCTTGGCAAATTCTTTAATCTTTCTGCCTTAATTTCCCTGTGGTAAAAGGGGTTATGACAGACCTCACCTGACATACATTGAACACTACATAACACCTATGATTTGATTTGTGGAATGTAAAGATGGGTTTTGTAGTATTTTAGGAGTTGAGAAATGTCAAGTAGCTCTTGTCCTATGGGAGACCCACTGGAGAGAGGAAGAGAGAGAGAGGGAAAAGGAAGAAAGGGAGGAGGAAGATAAGCAGTTGCTCCAAAGACACTGTACCCTCAGCGCTGGGTTGGCACCATGTTCTAGCAGACATTTGGCCGCTCCCAGGCACAGGTTGGAGGCAGCAATGTGCAGAGCTGAGCCATGGTTGAAGTCACTGCAAGTGGAGTTTACTACTGCGAAGTGGGCAAAAGAAGAGTTCCAGGTGAGCTCAAGTGGAAATAACACAGTTCTTCCACCTTTTTCCCCCAACTGCTGTACTAGGGATGGCACCCCAAGCTACATTTCCAGGCTGAACTCAACTTGTGGATGTCCTGCCACAGCATCCCAGGGTGTTTGGATTACAGGGTGTGCAGTCTCCTATTCTCCCCCAGATCTAAAGGGGGCCCCTCCCATAGCTTTGGCTGTGGAGTCCCGCCCCCAGTGCAGGGCCCACTCGTCTTTGGCCACACCCCCTCCCCATCCTACCCTTCCGGTGGCAGTGGCCCAGGGATGTGTCTCCCATTCTTCAATCTCCCCTTTCAGCCAGGTCTCGGTCCTGTGCAACACTCCCCGTCCCCGCCTTTTCACCCGGGTCTTTTTCCCCCTTCTAACCCTTCTTACCTCGAGGCCGTGCGCCCTTTAACAGCACTCGCACAAGGTCGGGCACATCGAAATAGGCCGCATAGTGAAGCGCGTTCATGTTGGTCCAGCGGCTGCGCAGGGTCACGTCGGCACCCAGCGCCAACAGCTGCTGTGAGAGTCTTACAGCGGCCGCGGGGTCCCCTGCAGGGCAGCCCAGGGCGGCTTAGAAGGCCTCCTCCAAGCGTTCAGGCAGCTCCTGGGGAGGGCCTGGGGTTTCACCAACTAACTACACATTGGGAGCTTGTTTTGGGTTCTAGGTGGGAAACTCGGACTGAATTCTGAGTGATTGGGCTTTATTTATTTATTTATTTATTTTCCAATACTGGGAATTGAACCCAGGCCTTCACACAGTTTTCCTTTTGGGACAGTCTCAGTAAGTTGCCTAGGCTGGGCTCAAATTTACAGTCCTCCTGCTTTACCCTCCTGGAGTAAGAGTGTGAAGACCCGGAGCTTGATTGGGGGCTTAACCCTCACCGACTCCGTGGGCACCAGCCTTGCACGCGTAATGGAGTAGCGTCATGTCAGTCAGCCCATCTCGATCATTCACATGGCAGCCTCGACGAAGAATCTGGCAGGATCAGGGGACAGGAGAGAGTTACCCACACGTGGTGGGCCGCATCCCTCCCTCTTGGGCCTCCACAGTATTCCTACCTCATTGCCAATGACATCTATCTTGTGCTGGACTTGGGGCACCCATTGGCGCACGATGGCGAACAGCTCCGGGACGGTGGTCTGGGGGTCAAACAGAATCTCCTGGCACGCAGGATCATTGGGATCGAAGAAAGTGAAGGCTGGGGTAGGGAGAGGTCCAAGGTCACTCCAGGCCAGCTGACTGCCCTCCTTCCATCCTGAGCCAGAGGAACTCAAGATCTTTGCCTTTAAGAGCCTCTGAGGCAGGGTCTTAAACTAGTGGCACAAGAGTCACAGTCAACCCACAAGAGTTTTCTTTTTTTCTTCTTTTTTTTAGTGATACTGGGAATTGAACTTGGGACTTTGTGCTTGTCAGGCAGGTGCTTATGCTACTGAGCTATATCCCCCACCCCACACACACACACAGGGTTTTCTATGTAGCCAGTACAGGTCTCAACCACATAAAAATCTGGATTACCAGTGCATCTTGAAAAATGGAAAGAGGCTGGGCATAGTGACATATTCCTGTAATCCCAGCACTTGGGAGGCTGAGGCAGGAGGATTGCCATGAGTTTGAGGGTAGCCCAAATAATGAATTCAGTACTCACCTGGACTACACAAATTCCCTGTCTCAAAAAAAAAAAAAAAAA
>PVKA01034442.1:0-23411 GCA_004027165.1 Ctenomys sociabilis
TTTGCAGTACCAGAAATCCTGGGCCAATGTCTCTCCAAAGACACTGAGATTTCCCTTTATATAGGAAAGACTTTGATGACTGTATAGAAGAGCCATAACATTCATTTAACAACTTGAGTTACAACCAGCCCACAGGAACAAACTGAGTTTGTAAGACAAGGGTACACCATATAAAACAACTATTCTTTAGGGTTTCTGGTGTTGCCCTGGACAGTAACTGTGTGGGATTTAGCTATAAGACACATTCAAGAGGGTGCAAAACCCCTTAGGCATCCTAACAGGTTTAAGCTCAGCCCAAGGACATGGGCTTTTCACCCTCCAAGATGAGAAACCAGGTAGGTCATGTATAGCTTTCAGAGTGGGATGGGTCTGAAAGTCCTAACTTTATAGTCCAGTGGACTCCTCTCTAGTTACCCTACCACCTATACCCAACACAAAGTTCAGTGGTCTGTTTTGTTTTCCCCACCTGCCAACATAATCAGGTATATGCCTCAGTCTGGACAGTTGCCATAACTGAGGGAGTATTGACAGAGGGACCTTTGGATTAGGGAGCACATTACAAACCCACAGGGCAGAAAGCCATGGCTTGGCTTTCCTAGGAAGGACACCACAGAACAACCACATCTTACAAAAAAGGCAGGACAGGACTCAGCACCACACACAGAAATCTAAACGTAGAAACAAAACAGACTGTAGTAGTGACTCACTATCCCTGCTCCATTTCTGGTGGATTTCAATACTTCAGATAAGATGCTTGAAAGAAAGAACTCATTCAAAAACACAAATACATTGGGCTGGGGAAACAGTTCAGTGTAATAAATGCTTGCCTGGCAAGCACAAAGTCCTGAGTTTGATCATCTTGGAGGGTGAAAAGCCCATGTCCTTGGGCTGAGCTTAAACCTGTTAGGATGCCTAAGGGGTTTTGCACCCTCTTGAATGTGTCTTATAGCTAAATCCCACACAGTTACTGTCCTGGGCAACACCAGAAACCCTAAAGAATAGTTGTTTTATATAGTGTACCCTTATCTTACAAACTCAGTTTGTTCCTGTGGGCTGGTTGTAACTCAAGTTGTTAAATGAATGGCTCTTCCATACAGTCATCAAAGTCTTTCCTATATAAAGGGAAATCTCAGTGTCTTTAGAGAGACATTGGCCCAGGATTTCTTAATTAACCCCATATAGGAAAGGTTGATGTAATATGTTTTACAGAACTCCCTAACATTTAAGTCTGTATCTGAGACCATAGATGTAGACAGCTTGGGTTGTGACTGGAATTTTACTTTTAACCTATAAATGAACAATGTCTTGAGTTATGACCTGAATATTGTCCACCTGTGCTTCCAAATCTGGGTAAAGTAAAACCTACCTGCCTACCCCTTCAAAATGCATATTTTCTTTTTTTTTTGGTTGTGGTCAGGTCCTGTGATCTGTAACCTGGTTTCCTTGGCTCTTGTGAAGGTGCTTTCATGTGTGAATAGTTGTTGAAATTAATATTTTTGTAGGAAATGATTGTTGTTTCTCTTGTTTTCTTTTTTTTTTTTTTTTGAGATAGAGTCTCCCTCTGCAGTTCAAAATGGATTGAATTCGCGTTGTAGCCCAGGTTGGTCATGAGTTCTCATCCATCCTCCTGTCTGAACCTCCTGAGTGCTGGGATTACAGGCATGCCTGGCCACTACTCCTTTCTTAAAAAAGTTTTTAGTGGCTTATGCTTTTGTTGATGTATTTTTTTTTTCCTGAAATTGGGGATTGAACTCAGGCCCTTGCTTGCCAAGGAAGCGCTTATTCCACTGAGCCATCTCCCTGGGCCCTTGGTAATGTATCTTTGAAATCTTTGTCTAACTCAAAGTCCCAGATATTTAAGGTATCATTTATTTACAGTGTTTGTTTTCAGCTCATGAACTGAAAACTTGATATATGGATTCAGGCAGAATTTGGAATTCACATGATTAGGTCCTATTTAGAAAATAAATAATGCTTCTCACTTGTTTATTATCATTTCTGTCCTTTTTTTCTTTTAGTACCAGCTCATCAAAAAAAAAGAGACAACACACTGTTTGATATTCACAGATCTCCAGCAAGAAGAAGCCATATCAGGTATGTTTTGTTTTGCTTTGAAAGAAGAAAATATATTGCACATATACATGAAAGAATAGGAGATGAATTGGGGTTTTTTTTTTTCTCCCCTACCATCCTCTCTCCTTTTTTCCTCTCTTCATTAAAAGCTAATAGTTATTATACTATATGTGACTTTTTACCTTTTAGGTTCCCACTTTGCCTTAAAAAAATTGTTTTTTTGTCTTTTTGAGACAGGGTCTCACTATGCAGTTCAGGCTGGCCTTAAGCTCACTTTGTAGCTCAGGCTGGTCTCGAACTCACAACAATCCTCCTGCCTCAGCCTCCCGAGTGCTGGGATTACAGGCATGCGCCACCATGCCCGGCTAAAAAATTGTTTTTTTTAAGTATTATGGTTACAGCCACATATCTCTTTGGTATCTTACTGAGACCAAATGAGTGAGGAGATATGTAGTGTGCTTTTTTGAAGCACTAATTCAGTTTTTTTCAGATTGGTCTTACATTGTTGTCCAGGCTGACCTCTAGTACCTGGACTCAAGTACTCCTCTTGCCTCAGCCACTTGAGCAGCTTGGACACTGCTCACTCAGTACAGCACTATGCCCAACTAGTTAGTTCTTTGTTACTGCTGATTTCTTCCTCTTCCTCACTCTTCCCCTCCCCTTTTTCTTATTGCCCTTTCTTGTACTAGTGGATGTGCATGTTTGTGTTACATGTTTTTTTTTTTCTAGTATTGGTGAGTTTATCCAACAGTCTTTCACATGAGTAGGTTTATGGGTGATTACAAAGATTACCTAGGAGGTGAAATGCCTCTCTTCTTTTTTTTTTTTTTTGAGATAGGATCTCACTATATAGCTTAGGTTGTCTTTGAACTTACTTATGTAACCCAGGTTGGCCTTGAAGTCATGGCCATCTTCCTGCCTCAGCCTCCTTGAGTTCTTGGATTACCAGGCATATACCAACCACCACACCATGCATAGTACCTTTCTTATCAATGGGTACACAATAGTTTAATGAAAATTGGTAATTTTTAGTAAACTTTTATCACTTGGTTAAGGTAGTGTTTGCCAGTTTTTTAAATCTCTATAAAGATAATAGTTTTTCATTTCCATAGCCTATTCTTTATGAATAAGTTACCAAGCCTAGCATAAGGAGGATGAGGGCTGATTTGGGAATTAAACTCTACTTCCTTTTGTGGCTTTTTTTTTTTTTTTTTTTTTTTTTTGCCTTTTTGAGACAGGGTCTTGCTATGCAGTTCAGCTGGTCTTGAACTCACTTTGTAGCCCAGCCTGATCTTGAACTTGGAAGGATTCTCCAACCCCAGCCTCCTGAGTCTGGGGATTACAGATATGTGCCACCAGGCCCAGCTTCCACTTGTTTTTTGAGGAAGTTGGCTCTTTATCACATTAAAAAATTAAATTCTTTTTTCCCATTTTAAAATAGATTTTTTCCCCCCCTTGGTATCAGGGATTGAACTCAGGACTGTGTGCTTGCCAGGCAAACACTTAATCTACTGAGCCATTTCCCTGGCCCAGAAATTTTTATTACTGAGTTAAAATTGTTCTTTTCTTCTGTACCAACAGGTTGAACCCAGGGCCTTCACACTGAGCAATATCCTGGGTACCCCAGCATCCCTTCTTTTGTCCTTTTAAAATTTTGAGACAGCATCTCATTAAATCAGTGAGTTACACAGCCTGGATTTCAGCTGTGAACCCCTTGCCTTTGCCTCCCAGAGTTCTGGGGTTATAGGTGTGTGTCACCATGCCTGGATATGTTTTTTAATATGTTCTAGATATTATAAATCTTTTTAAAGATATGATTTACTCGTGTAGTCCCAGTCTTCAGGAGTTTGAGATAGGAGAATTACCATGAGTTTGAGGCCAGCCTGGACTACATAGTGAGATCCTATCTTAAACCAAGAAGCAGTGAAAGATATGATTTGCAACTATTTTAACCATGTTTGGATTATCTTGTCACTTTTCTGATGATGTCCTCAGGAAAAAACACGTGTTTTTAATATTGATGAAGCATAGTGTCTTAGTTACTTTTTTCTCATTCCTGGGACAAAATACCTGACACTCAGAATTAAGGAAAGATTTATTTAGTTTTTGGCAGTTTTGGTCTATACTTGGCTGGCTCCAAGGAAGAGTAACACATGGCAGAAGGCAGCATTTCATGGCACCAGAAAACAGCAAAACAGCAAGAACAAAAAGGAACAGTGGCAGAGAGCAATCCCCTCTCTCCCTTATATTGCATTTAGACTATCCATCCCAGAGTGGGTGTAGTATTTCACACTTATAATCCCAGCAGCACTCACACCCATAATCCCAGCCTTGAACTGTGAATTAATCACAAACTCTAGAAGGCTGCCCCATAACTACATGAGACTTTGGTGAGGGGTGGGGGGACACCTCGATGCAAACCGTAACATTCAATATATCTGTTTTGTAGCTTGTGCTTTTGGTACATTGTGTCAGAATCCCTCCCCAAGGTGGGCGTGGTGGCACATGCCTGAATAGCTCAGGACTGAGATAAGAGGATCAGCCAGAGTTCCAGGCCAGATTCAGTTGTATAGTGATACCAACCCTGTCTCAAAAAACAAACAAACCCAAAAAACCACCCTTGACAAATCCCAGATTGTGAAGATTTGCCCCTATGATTTCTTCTGTGCATTATGGTTTTGCTTCTTCTATTTTAGCTTTTGACCCATTTTAGATTGATTTTTGTGTATGTGACTTTCTGCGTTTAAAATTCTTTGCTTTTTGTGGCATTACTGTTATATACATTGTATCTAAAATACTACAAATCTAACAAAAATGTTAACATCATTACTTTATATAATTTTATGGCTTTAATAGCAGAGAGAAGAAAAACAAGTCTGTGTATGTTTATATCTTTTGTTATATATTAACCAGAAAGATTATTTAGTTTTTGCTTGTTTTCATTGTCATTTGCAGTTATTTCCTAAGAGCAGTATTAGGTCTTCCATTTGAGGCTGGAGAGGACAAAAACTAAGGAGAAATAGGACTCGATAGATAATAATTAAATGGCTACTCAGGGCGGGAGCACCAGATCTTGGTAAAGTTGAATGTAAGAATTGGTATGTGAGACAGTTGTGTTCAGAGCAGGCCATTGAATTTCATACTGCAGAGAGTAGGGATGACAAGATCCAAAGGAAGACAATGGGTGCGCATAGTTTTTTTTTTTTGTGGAACCAGGGATCGAACTCAGGCCCTTGTGCTTGCCAGGAAGTACTTATTCCACTGAGCCATCTCCCCCGCCCCTGGGTGCGCATAGTTTTATTGGAGCCAAGGTGCTATGGCTGAAGGATTATGAGGGTAGTAAGTGGAGCTCAAATGGTAGGGTGGGGCAAAACAGAATGGGTAAGTTGTTTATAGGCACATGGCTATCACTGAGTATCATTGGCAACATGGCAAAATAGGATTTAGGGTGATGTTGTGTTTTCTAGTAAATTTGTGGTTGTTAAAACTTAAATGTGAAATTTAAAATAAATGGTTGAAGAATTTGAGGTGTGTATGATGAATTTGATTTGGATGTTCTGAGGTGAGTGAATTCAGTTCTCTTCTTTTGTCTTTGTAAGACAAGGTCTTGCTGTGCAGTTCAGGCTGCCTTAAGCTCACTGTATAGCTTAGGCTGATCCTCCTGCCTCAGCCTCCTGAGTGCTGGGATTACAGGCATGTGACACCACATCTGACTTTTTAAATTATTTTTTGAAACAATGTCTTCATATAGTTCAGGCTGGCCTTGAATTTACTGTGGTGTAGCTCAAGTTGGTGTTGAATCTTCCTGCCTCAGTTTTCCAAGTGATGGGATTATAATACCCTTCTGAGCTGTGCCACAACGGCCAGCTTGGTGTTGTTTTTATGATAATATTTTCTAGTTATCTTAGACATATCGTGAAGTGTGTGATAATCTGACATTTATTAAATATTTTTTCTCCCTAAGATTTACTTTAGCCTGATTACCCCATTTGACTCTAATAATGGGGCAGAATTTTCTGCTAACAGGATAGTGGTTCAAATACTACTTGAATAGCTTTGGTAGATATAGAACTTGGTAATATCTGGGGTTTGCACACATAAGCCAAAAAGCTGGAGGCCAAACCACCAATGGGTATTTGAACTTTATTCAAGAGAAGGTTGAGGTACACACTATAGGAGTAACTGAATAAATTTATTTGAGCCATACTCCTTTTGATAAACCCTACAAGATCTGCATAGGACTTGTAAAAATTAATTTTCTGGACAGATTTTTGCTGTGTAGTATAGATTGGCCCAGATTTGTTATGTAGTTCATGGTGGTCTCAAACACGTGATCCTCTTTCCTTAGCCTCATTAATGCCTGAATTACAAATGTGTCCCACCACACTGTGCTATAACTTTTTAAAATTCAAACATTTTGTAATATATTTTACAAGAAATTCATACAAGGAATTCCCATTAAATGGAAAGTGAGTCTGCATTCCAGTAAATAAGTATATCATTTTCTTAATTTTTAAAAAAAAATGCCTGAACCATTTATTTCTGTTTATTTGGGATATGAAGGCTTTCTCTTCTATGAGTCTATGTTATTTATAGCAATGATAGATATTCTTTACTTTTTTTTTTTTTTTTTTAATGTGTTTGGCAGTCTCACTATGCAGCTTGGACTCATAGTGATCCTCCTGTTTTCAGACTCCCCAGAGCTGGAATTACGAGTGTGTACCACCATACCTGGTCTCCATGGCAGGCTAGGCACACCTGGTAGTGGGCCTGGCTCAGCCTGTGGTGCTGGGGATCAAACCACAATCTTTGTGCTTGCCTAAGCGGGTGCTTAGTCTGTTAAGTTATCTTGCCAACCCTATTCTTTTTTTTCAGTACTGGGGATAAAACTTCGGACCTTGCACTTGCCAGGCAGGTGCTGCTGAGCTATATCCTAGGCCCTGCCGGCCCTAATCTTGAACTTTATTCAAGAGAAGGTTGAGGTACACACTATAGGAGTATAGATGCAAATTAAGTTTATTGTTTGAATACCTTCCTGAATTATACCTTATTTGAAAAATTATGTACTTTTATTTTTCTCTGAAGAACTTACTACCTTTATAGTTTGTAAACTTCATGAAAGCAGAATTTCTTTATATTTGAGGGCAGAAATCTTTTCTTTTTTATGCATTTAGTACAGGGTCTCACTACAGAGATCAGACTCATAGTGATTCTCCTGTCTTCAGCCTCCCAAGCACTGGGATTGCAGGTATACCCTGCCATGCCCAGTCTCAATCACTGTCTCAATGTGCCCAGGGGTGGGGCTGGCAGGGCACACTGGGGATGAATCGCGGTCTCTTCAAGGGCAGAAATCTTAATAAATGCTTGCTTGCTGACTGAATGTTCTTCTGAGCTAATTGAAGTTATAATGCTAATGAGATACAATGAGTTAATGAAGACATGTTTTTTAAGAATCAGTTGCTACTATGCTGCTACCTTTGCTTATTTTCAATAGGAGAAAGAAACATGCCATTCATAGCAGTGACACAACTTCTTCTGATGAAGAACGGTTTGAAAGAAGGAAATCAAAGAGCATGGCAAGAGCACGAAATAGGTTAATAAACTTTAAAAAAACTTTAAATTAAGTAAACTTTTAAATTTCTATATTAGGAAAAAGCAAAAACAGTTTTGTGGGGAACAAGCTTCTTTTTCTTTTTTGGTATTTTAGGGTAGATCTATAGGATGTTCAGGGTCTCACTACTAGATCAAACTGGTAGTGATTCTCCTGTTCACAGCCTCCCAAATGCTGGGATTACAGGCATGTGCCACCATGCCCAGTCTCCATTGTGTCTCAGCTTGACCCACGGGTGGGGCTGGCATGGCAGGCCCAGGGATTGAACCCCTGGCCCCTGAGCCCATTTGCTGAGCTATTTGACTTGCCCTTATGCTAAGCTATTTGGCTGGGCCTTATTTTTTTTGGTGGAACTTGGGATTGAACTGAGGCCTTTGCGCTTGCCAGGGAAGCGCTTATTCCACTGAGCCATCTCCCTGGGCCTTATTTTTTTTTTTTTAAACAAGGTCTTGTATAGTCCAGGCTACCCTTGAACTCACTGTGTAGCCTATTCTGGCCTCAAACTCAAAGTGATTCTCCTGCCTCAGCGTCCTTAGTGCTGAGATTGTAGGTGTGCACCACCTTGCCTGGCCCAAGTTCCTTAAGGTTGATCATCATATTTTTAGACTTGAATAATGCAATAATTGGTTTCTACTTTATAGTTCTTGGATTGGAACTGTAACCCTGGGAAATGTCACCTAAATTAATTAGTCTGTAGGTATTCATGGTCACATAGTAATGTGGGAGAGGCAAAAGGAGGCAGCCAGGGGCAAGAACCCATCCCACTCTATGTGCCAATGTCCATCTTTCCAGGTAAATTTTGCCTCACACCTCCACTTAATTTTGCTGGCTTATAATGAGTGCAACTGTTCTCCACAAAACTGTTTTTTCTTTTTCCTGTTGCACGGTAGGATTTCTGACAGAATTATCTCAGAAGCTATTGGAATTTTCTTAGAAGAGTTCATTTTGATTTTGTTGTTGATTGCGTCTAGTGTTCTTTGCCTAATGAGCAGAATTGATTAATTACTGTATGTCTCACTGAAACCTCAACAGATTTTCACATACAGAATTTTTTGTCTAATAAATGGTCAAACTGTCAAAATAATTCATTTTTTAAAAACAAGTTCATTCTAGCTAATTTATAGTAACTTAGAAAGCCTACACTTAGCAAAGAATTCTTATAATTTGGCCTCTTGTATCTATTATAGAAATATGAAGTGTTTAGTTAGCAGGTCTTGGTATCAGGTTTGAATGGATGTAGTTTATAAACTAAAAAGAATTCATTATGGATGATGGAAAGATTATGTAAGAGAATAATCTAAATTTGTTTATTTCTACATTGTCCCACTTTGTTGCTCAGGCTAGCCCTAAATTCTATCTCAGCCTCCTGAATTGCATTTTTGTTTTTTAAGTGACAATGGTAGGGATTGAATCCTGGGCCTTATGCATATGCAGGCTAGTGCTTTACCACTGAATCAAGCTTTAGCTGCTGAGTAGCTGGGATTATAGACATAGACCTTAGCTAAATCTAAATTTAAATAAAAATTTATTACTGATTATATTTAAACATTATTTTTCTTAGTTATTAGCTTAATGATTTTTGGGTCAAAGAGATGCTCTTGAATTAAGAAATAGAAGAATTTAAAGCCTATTTAATCTGAACTTTTCTGACAATCTACTTTGGGAAATGACATTTCAGAAATATCAATGAGAACTGGTTATGATGGTACATACCTATAATCCCAGCACTGGGGAGACGGAGGTGGATCTCTGTAGTTTCAAGGTTGGCCTGGGCTACATACTGAGTTCAAGACTTACCTGAGCCAATAATGAGAGACTGTCTCAAAATAAACAAACAAAAACAATTCAGTGAAATTACATTCACTTTGAAGCTTTATTTATTTATTTATTTTAACAGAATCTCACTATATAATGCAGGCTGGCCTGCATTTTGTGGTGATCTTTCTGCCTCAACCTCATGAGGGCTGGGCTTATAGATGTGCTCCACCATACCTGGTGAAACAGTAGTGTTTTGAGGCTGTTTATGTCCCAGTGTGGTATTTACTTGTAGAACTATATTTCCTATTATAATAATTAAATCAACAAGGCATGGTATCTAAAAAACAGAGGTTTGCATTATATTTTTTTAAATACCCTACTGCACTATGTGCTTTCAGTTTATATGACTAGAGGAATTCATTTCCATTATTATTATTATTATTATTATTATTATTTTTTTTTTGTCTTTTTGAGACAGGGTCTCACTGTGTAGTTCAGGCTGGCCTTAAGCTCACTTTGTAGCTCAGGCTGGTCTCGATCTCACAACAATCCTCCTGCCTCAGCCTCCCTAGTGCTGGGATTACAGGCATGCACCACCACGCCGGCTTCATTTCCGTTATGTTACAAAAAAGAGAAACTGTTCTAGATCACGACATCTTGAGAATTAAGCTTTACCTTTTGCACAACTACCTGCAGATAGTTATCTGTCTAAATCCTACACTTCATTATTTTAATTGTAGTATTCTCTGAGAAATCTTTCTTTGGGTAATGTGCTTTGACCCCCAAAGATCCATCTCTGTGTAGGAAGCTTGATCCTTGGTGTAGTATTGTGAGGAGTAGAACCTTTAAGAGGCACAGCTTGGTCAGACATCTTCTCTCACTATGGCTACATACTCAGAGAGCTCTTGTGAGACCATTCAGTTTCCTGTGTGCTCACATGACCTCTTCCTCTTGCACATGCCCCTAACAATGCCATGTGCCATGATGTGTCACAGCTAAGAGACTCATCACCCAGGCTGGCATTGTGCTGTATGATAGCTGTTTGATGATATCAATTGAGATATCAATTGTTCTATTTTTTTAAAAATTGGAATAGTTAGAACCTTTTGGGCAAATAAATTTAATCTTATTTGCTTTATCTAAGAGAGTGTAATTTTGGTTGGTTGAATTCAGGAAAAGTAGTTTAGAATATGAAGTTCTTTTATGTTATTTTCTGCGTTATGAGAAAAAGCAGAAAGGTGAAAGTAAGTCAGAGATTTCAGTATTAAAAGGATGAAACTTTTAGCACTATTAACTTGGACTCTTATACATTCCAGATGTTTGCCTATGAACTTCAGAGCAGAAGACTTAGCTGGTGGTATTCTCCGAGAACGAGTAAAAGTGGGTGCAAGTTTGGCTGATGTTGACCCGATGAACATTGACAAATCAGTAAGCTTTGCTAATGTTTTCTAAAAGTACCTTTTTCTATTTTTTAAGGATTTTCCTTGTTCTTATCAGCATACATAATAAGTTAAGGAAATTAGGTTGAGGGCTATGAGGGGGAGGGTCCCATACACCATGATAAAGCATGGGATATGGTATGAGACTGCTTAATTTTATAATTAGATTTTCATTTTAGGTGGATTACTCTGGCTGTGATGTTGTTAATGAATTTAAGGGAAGGAAGGCTAGCATTACAGAGGTTGGGTTAGCTGTTATTTGTAGCCTATAATCACAGTGATTGTTATAGTTGAAAGTAAGGTAACAGAGATAAAAAAGTAGATAGATATGGGAATTGAGTATTTAATTCAAATATAATAATATTTAATGAGTTAATTACTTTTGGAGAATGAAAGAAGTTGAGGGTTTTGTTCAGGTTTCTGGCTTAGTGACTAGGTAGATAATGAATAGACTGGATGATAACAGATAGCTTCATTATCTGAGTAGGGTTTATAAGAGAAGGAATAGTGAGATGGAAGATTGTTTAATTGTGGACATTTTATAGGTATGGTGGCATATGACAAGAAGTAACATACAGGCAATTGGTTGTTTAGGCTTGACATTAAGAAAGAAATATCTGGGCTAGTAATTTAGGTGTGGATGGTTGATAAAAACATGGAAAATATGCTAATCTACCCAAGGAAAAAAACCTGGCATGAAAATAGCTCCAGGATTTAGAAGACATGATTTTTCTCACTGTGAATAATATTATCTTATGGGACTAGGGAGATGGCTTAGTGGAATAAGTGCTTCCCTGGCAAGCACAAGGGCCTGAGTTCAATCCCGGTTCCGCAAAAAAAAAAAGAAAAAAAAATTATCTTATTTTGGCAGCTAGCTTGGAACAAGATTACTGCATAGTCATGAACTTATTTTATGTTTTTTCTTGGTCCCCTTCATTTTTGTCTTTTTTAAAAATGTATTTGGTGCAGGGTCTCACTATACAGTGTGGAGCTTGTGGCTTGGACTTGTAGTGATCTTCCCGTTTTAGTTGCCCCAGTGGTGGGATTATAGGTGTACACTACCACTCCTTGTCTAGGGTGTCAGGCCTGTGCCAGGGGTGGGGCTGGCACGGCTTCTGGTGTCAAATATTGAACCTAGTCCCTGTGCTTGCCTAAGCAGGCGCTTAGTCCACTGAGCTGTCTCACAGCTTCCTATTCATTTCTATATGCAACATGATTTAACTGATATTTATATGAAAGATTTAAAGGAAATCATCAAATAGAGGTGTATCTATTTACAAATGAAATTTTAACAATCTCCACTTTGAATTCAGATCTTAGAATGTTTGCTTTATTTTTTTAATAAGGCTCTAAGGAAATTTCAGAGTATTAAATATGTTCAGTATTAAGTATGTCCAGAATCTCTAGAAACGATTACATTTTCTCAGCACACCTTACTTTATGACCTTTGCTTATTTGGTTTATCAGCAGTATCTCACTTTCTTGAATCTCTGAAGTTTAGATATCTTTTCCAGTCAATTAGAATAACTTATGGCTTAAAATTTGATATCATGTACAAGATAATTTAGCATCCTGTATGCTATTTCTTTTATTAACCTTACTTAAATTTTGGAATTTACTCAAGATTTTGCTGTCATAATAATGTATTCATTGTAAAACATTCTGAAGTACTATGACAGAAAAAGTCATTTAGCTTATTTAGGCTGTTGTGGTTGAAAAGAACAATTCTTGTGATACATCAGTGTTATTCTAGCTGTGTTTTTATTGTTGTCCCATTGAGAAAAAATTAAAATTGCCTCTAATTAGAAATTAATTATTTCTTTTAAATATTAAAGACTTTTAGACTAAATTTTTTTAAGTTTTGGTTTTATTTTTTGAGGCAGGATATCACTATATAGTTTAAGCTGGCCTTTAATTTACTGTGTTGACTAAGCTATTCTTGAACTCATGGCAATCCTTCTGCCCCAGCCTCCTGAGTACCAGGATTTACAGGCATGCAGTGCAATGCATGGCCAAAGAATTAATATTTTTGAAGGGGTTAGATTGAGCCTTTGAGGGCCAGAAATCATATAATAGTTAATATTTTCTTGCCTTACACTTGAACCAATTTTTGCCCCTGCATAAAATATATATTTTGAAAGGCGTTTAAACTGTGTGAAGGTAGATATAACATATTCTGTAACCTTAATGAGTTAAGGTTTTCTTCTGGACATTGAGCTTGTTCCTGAGTTGTTTATTTAAATAAAGGTACTTTATTTGAACTAAACTGTAAACTTGAATTTTATTATTTTCAAACACTTATTTGTTTATAGTTACATCCAAAACGCCTGTTGAAAGCAAGTATTTCATACATTTAGAAAATTCTATAAAACATAATATTATATTCTAGTAAACATTTTTTTCCCCCTTTTCCAAGGTACGATTTGATAGCATAGGTGGATTGAGCCATCATATTCATGCACTAAAGGAGATGGTAGTATTCCCACTTTTGTATCCAGAAATCTTTGAAAAATTTAAAATACAGCCTCCACGGTAAGTAATATCTTAAGATGTGTTCTACACATTTACATTTTAGGATTTAGGAATCAGCTACAAACAAAAATTCTTTATGCAGGTCCTGAATATATAACTGGATGCCCAAATAGATTTTCCTGAGTTTGGCTTGTTTTTTTTTTTAGTAGGCAGGGTCTCATTATACCAAAATTCAGCGTGGCCCTAAACTCACTGTGTAGCCCAGGCTGGCCTCAAATTTGAGGCAACCCTCCTGCCTTGGCCCCCTTTGTCCTAGGATTACAGATGAGCACCACCATGCCTAACTCTGAGTTTGACTTCCTGATAGCACCTGGTTTTATGCTACACTGTTTAGAGCTGGAAGCACAGTTGTTTACTGGTGTGTTTCTCTGACATGGTGAATGGGGACTTGAAATAGGACAGGGTAAGACTGACAGTTTGCAGTATTTTTATAGCTCATGTCTAATTATTAAATGTTTACCTAGGGAATTTATTGCTGAAAAATTGTTAAAATTGGGCAGAATAAAGATATTCTCAAAATATAAGATATAGATTGCTGGATGTACTGACTCTTACTGAGGAGTTATTTTTATTCAGATTTGATTCTTTCCTTGTGTTTAAGTATATGGAAAATCTTGTTAAAGAGTAATCTACTTTGATCTGTTTGGTTTTAAGCAGAATCTCGTTGTAGTTCATGGTGTCTTTGAGGTCACTGTATTGCCCAAGCTGGCCTCAAACTCCTCAGTGCCAGCAACCCTCCTGCCTTAGCCTGTGAGGTAGCGTGTGGTATATATTCTAAGATTAGACATTTCTGGGTTATAGGGAAACATTAAAAAATTTGATATCTTGTGCAATAGCTCTGTACTTTTAACTGTTTTTTACCTACCAAAGTTGGTGCTTTGAGGTCTCAGCAGAGTGGAGCTCTTTATATATAGGATAGCGCATTACCATTACCTAATAATTATAACATACATTACCCCAAAATTTATGGGGGTAGGGAGGTCCTTTTAAATTGGTTGTCATTGGTGATAACATTTATTTTCTTTTTTGACTCTATTCCTCTAGGGGCTGTTTGTTTTATGGCCCTCCTGGCACTGGTAAAACCTTAGTTGCCAGAGCATTAGCTAATGAATGCAGTCAAGGAGATAAAAAAGTTGCTTTTTTTATGCGAAAAGGAGCAGACTGTTTGAGCAAGTGGGTTGGTGAGTCTGAAAGGCAACTTAGGCTCCTTTTTGATCAGGTAAGAGGAATCACTAATTCAACAGTATTGTTAGAACAGTAATGCATTTTTTTCTGGAATGATAGCTTATAAAGAGGCATATATTCTAATCAGTGTATGAAATTTAGGATCAAAAAGCTCAAATTCTATATTTTAGGGATACAAGCATCCTCATTATTCATAGGGGATTGATTTTGGGATCCCCTGAGAATACAAAATCTGCAGATACTCAAGTTCCAATGTAATGTAATGTATTTGCATTGAGCCTGTATGTCCTTCAGTGTACTTTAAATTCTTGTGGGATTACTTACAATAACTAGTACAGTGTAAATAATTTTGTTTTATTTAAGGAGTGAAAGCAAGAGGGAAAAGTCTTTGTATGTTCAGTGTCAATGCTGAGGTTTTTCCTCAAATATTTTCAATCTTCAGTTGAATCTGAATGCAGAACTCATGGATGTGGCAGGATGATTATATATAATAGCAGTTTTACTAGTATTTTGAATATTTATGATGATTCATTTGTTGAGGTATCTTCTAGATATATTAATACCGTGTTAGGTGCTTTTGAGTCACCAGGTATAATTGTTAGATTATAATCTAGTTGAGAAAATACCGTGATACCTTGGTTCACAAACTTAATATTCTTTCCATGATTCTGCCTGCAAACCAAGTGGGACAGAGAGAACAGAATTGAATTCAGTGATTAGGTTCAGTGTTGATCTTAAGGGGCAGTTTGATTTGATTCTCTTCCAGTTTTTGCCCAGGTTGTGGAGAGAATTGAGTTTATGAACCAAGATACTGCATAATGATGCTGCTTTCTATGGAGGAAAAACTCACAAAGCAGTGTATCGTTTATGAAGTCTCTATTTTTGTTACTGTAACAAAGTACATAAATTATAAAGGTATGAGGTTTATTTTGGCTGATGGTTTAGGAGGATACAGTCCATGACTGATTATATCCTTTGCCTTCAGCCTCTGATGAGGTAGCACATCCTGTAAGAGCACATGGCAGAACAAAGCAACTTACCTCTTCAGCCAGGAGGCAAAGAGGGAAGAGAGAAAGATGCCAGGGACCTAGAGTCCTTTTCAAGGGCCAGCCCCCATGCCTCAGGGCCTCCCACAATGCTCACCCCTTAAAGATTTCACACTCCTAACTTAAGTACCATCTTGGTAACCAAGCCTTTAAGAATTATACTTTTAGGGGATGCTTAAAATGTAGCAAGTGGTCAGTAAGCTGCTTAAAGAATGTAGAAATAAATAGTTTTAAAGGCAGAATGAGGTAAGTGAATGTTGTGTAAGCTAGTTATACTATTTATATGTTAGAGTAACTTTTGTTTTTTGAGATAGGGCTTTTCTTTGTAGTTAAGAATGGCTTTGAACTTAATATGTAGTCCATGTTGTCCTTAAATTTGCAGTAATTCTCCTGCCTTAGCCTTCTGAGTATTGGGATTATAGACATGTCACTACATCTGGCAAGAGTAATTTTAAAATTTTTTTTCCAAAGTTGGTCAGGGAAGGGCCTGTGCTTGTCTGGCAAGTGCAGGGTCTTGAGTTCAATCCCTGGTACTACAAACAAAACAAAATGTTAGTCAGGGAGGCACATGGTAATCCCAGCTACTAGGGAGGCCAAGGAAGATCAATTGCTTGAGATCAGGAGTTCAGTATTGGCTTGGACCATATAGCAAGACCCTGTCTTAAAAAAAAAATAACCTCCAAACCCCTATTTTTCTATGCTGTATTAATTTTGGTATAAATTTACATGAGATTATTTGATTTAGTGAAAGAAGGCTATGATATTTGGCAATTCAGATCATAGTAACTAAGCCTAAGGAAATAAATATGAAGTTCAAAATGCTTTTAAGCATTTCTTTGAGTGTCAAAGCCAGTTGATGTTCGTGAAAGCCCCTTACAATTGTTAAAACAGTTCAGGTTTTATTGAAAAATTGTTAGTAGTATAAAAACAGCTAAGTTCTAGATAATAGATTTGGATAGAAGATAGATGCAGTGCTTACCTTCAGCATGTTTGTTGTCTAGTGGCAAATAAACTGAACACATTAGAAATTAATAATGGAAATATACAAATACAAAATAAGATTAATAGAAGAGGGAAGAATAGAGGAATTTTACCCTGTAAGGTTATTTAAATTTTTTTGGCAGTTGTGCTTTGTAGTAATTTCATGTTGGGGTTATGAGTATGTTTTGTTTTTAGTAAAGCATTAAATCATGTAACTTCCTTTGTCTAAATTTATTTCTGTATCATTTTTTTCTTGGTATGAAAGGATAGATGAGATGTTTGCTTTTATATTTTAAAACTTATGTCAGGACTCTTAAACGGTAAAGATAAATCTTGTGTATTTATGTGGAAGCTAATTGTGATATGTTGTTTTATATACATAAAAAAGATGAGACCCTGTATCCTGACCCCCCCATACAGTGTTTGTTTGTGTGTATTTTAAATAATCATCATGTTTCTGGCTATTACGATAATGCTACTGCGACTACTACTGTACATGTGTCTGTGAACATGTAACTCCTTTCTGTTGAGTAAACCCCTAAGACTGTTTCATGTTCCTGTAATACATGAAAATCTGAGTTGCTCTTCATGCTTATTAACAGCTGGTATTGTTATTCTCTTTAACTTTAGCCATTTTAGTGTGTGCATAGTTTTTCTGATGACGAATATTTAAAATATACACAAACAAACAATTATAAAAAGTAGTCACGTGGTAAAACAAATGTGTAGAGAGGGCTATCTTTCATGTTTAAATATACATTTCCATCTGTATGTTGAAATACTTTCAGAAAACTAAGGAAATGGAAAACAGTTGTTTATTTGAAGAAGTTCTTGTGGTTGAGTTGGGTGGTAAGGAGATTTCCTTTTTAGTACACTTTTTCACACTGGTTGCATTGTGTACTGTGTGCTTATATTACTTACTAAGGAAATACAGTAATTACATTAAAATGTGAAAATGACAAATATTTACTTTCTTCTTACTAGGCATACTTGATGAGACCTTCTATAATATTTTTTGATGAAATAGATGGACTAGCTCCAGTTCGATCTAGTAGGCAAGACCAGATCCACAGGTACTTTTTCCTCATCTGGCTACCTTGACTTCTTTTTTGTCTTTGTCTTAGTTTAGTCTTAGCTTGGCTAGGGCCTTAAAAATTTAACCTTTGTTTGAGAAACACTTCTTTCACTTAGTGCAGGATTCTGTAAGCCACATCCTTTAGGCCAAATGAAGAAGTTGGCTCGTTTTTGTAAATGAATTTACAGGGGAACACATCCAGAGTAATTCTTATGCATTGTCTGTGTTTTTTGTGCTGTAGGAGCAGATATATGAGTAGTTTTGATGGAGACATTGTATGACTCGCAAAGCTTAAAACATTTACTTTTTGGACCTTTATGCAAAGAAGTTGCCTGTTTCCAAATGTGCATAATGCTTTGAGATGTAACTTATGTGTGGTAATATTTTGTTCATATTTGTTTCTTACTGATTTCCTTGATGTTTATATGTGTGTGTGTACCTCAGTTTATTTATCTACCATCAGATGGAGATTTATTGTTATTTTCTGGCTATTATGATAATGCTTCTGCGACTTCTACTATACATGTGTCTGTGAACATGTAATTCCTTTCTGTTGAGTAAACCCCTAAGACTGTTTCATGTTCCTGTAATACATGAAAATCTGAGTTGCTCTTCATGCTTATTAACAGCTAGTATTGTTATTCTCTTTAACTTTAGCCATTTTAGTGTGTGCATAGTAGTTTTTTCTGATGATGAATATTGAACATTTTTGTTTATTGCTCTTTATATTTTGTGAAATATCTGTTAAACTATTTTGCTTTTTTAAAAATCAGATTGTGTTACTGTGATTTTGTGTTTCTTTTGTATCTTGAGACAAGCTCTTTGTTAGGTCTGTTTTAAAATATATTTGTGTATTTTTGTATGTTAGATATTTCTAGGTTTTTTTTTTTTTTTTGAGACAGGGTCTCACTATGTAGTTCAGGCTGGCCTGGCACTTGCTATGTTTCCCAGGCTGGCAATCTTCTTGCCTCAGCCTCCCAAGAGCTGGGATTACAGGTATGCATCACCGCACCTGGCTTAAAATATTAAGTACTACATGTTTTTGTTTTTTCCTTGTGGTGATACTTTGCATTGATCCCCAGTAAGTACTATACTACTTAACTACATTTCTAGTTCTTTTTATTTTATGAGTCCCATTCTTGTTAAGTTGCCCAGGTTGTCCTTTAACTTGTTTCTTACTGCTTTATTCTCGTAACTAGTTGGGGTTACAGACATGTATCTCTGTGTTCAGGTAGTTTTAGCTTTTAACATTTAAGTCAGTGATTCATTTTAACTAAATATTTACATATCAACATGAAGTAAGGATTTGAGTTAATTTTTGTAGGTTGTTTAAGTTATGTAATGAAGTTCTTTTTTTAAATACAGATTTTTTGGTTGTAGGACCATTTGTTTAAAAAATTACTTTTTCTCTATTAAGTTCCTTGGGATTTTGTGACTAACAATTAGTTTATTAGATAAAAGTGTGTATTTTCCTAGATTTTTTTCTAAATTTTCTTTTATTTTTTCTCTTCAATTCTGGAGATTGAACGTAGGTCTTTTTTTTTTTTAGGGAAGGGTCTACAGGGTGTTCAGTCTCACTACTAGATTGGACTTGTAGTGATTCACCTGTTTACAGCCTCTCAGAGCTGGGATTACAGGCATGCACCATCATGCCCTGTCACACCATCATGCCCACTCTCAATTGCTATCTCGGGGGTGGGGCCAGGGCTGGCATGGCAGGCCTGCTTGCAGATGCTTTAATCCACTGAGCTATTTGGCTGGCCCTTCTTTTTAAATGTAAAAAATATGCTTCCATTTATTTGATATAGGATGTTGCTACGTAATAAGATTGGTAGTGATCCTCCCCTCTCAGCCCAGTGCAGAGATTACTGTCATGCACCACCAGCTCTGGGCCGGCACGACATGCTTGAGTTTCTGGGGCCAGTATGGCATGTGGTACCAGGGATCAAACTTGGGACCTTACTGTGATCAGGCAAGCTCTTAGATCACTGAGCTCTTAGATTTGTTTGTTCATTCCTTTAATTTATAGATCTGTTCTTAATACCACTGCCTTGACTTTTGTAGTGTTTTAAAAATAATTGTTGAATTCAATTTTATCATTCATGCACAGGAGAGATTGAGGAGCCTATCATGAACATATGTAACTATTTTACAACACCTGTCTTTGGTTGTAGAATCGGGTAATTTTGATCTGTATTCGATGACACATGTTTCTTTCTCTTTTCTGCAAATGTTCCTGTGAATTCTGTGTTATTCATTCCTTGTATTTGGGAAAATTTACCACTGAAAATGGCGAGCTTCTGAGCTTTCTCTGTGGACAAGTTTTTGATTACAAGTTAAATTTCTGTACTTGTTACAGACTGTTCCAAGATTTCTATTTATTCTTGAGTCAGTTTTTGTATTCTTGGTCAGTTTTTAATAGTTTCTTATCAGCAACTGCTAATCTTTACACTGTCTCCGTAATTTTGCCTTTTTGAGAATTTAATATATTTGGAATCAGGTAAATAGCCATTTCATTTTGGGTTTTTTGTTTTGTCTTTTTTTTTCCTTCACTCAGCAACATGCATTTTATACCCTTCCCTATCTTTGTTTATCCTTTAAATTTATTTCTTTTTTCCATGTGGAAGCTTTGAATGTGATTGAAACTTTTTAAAAAAATATAGATATTGTAAACACATTTTTCTCTAAGCACTACTTCAAATATATTCTGTAGCTTTTGATAAGGTATATATTTGTTGGCATTTAGTTCAAAAAATTGATTCTTTTCATTTTTTAACACTGATAACTTTGAGGTATGTTTAATATATAAATGGTTCCATAAACTCCTATGCTTGTGCATCATAGTCCAAACTGCTGTTAGTTCACCTCAACCCATAAAGGCCACTTGCACAACTGCCGTGGACAGCCTGTTGTCACCCCAACCGCATCTCGATCCAAGGGCATGCTGCCATCTACCATGTTCCACATCTTTGGCACACAACTACCATTTCTGGTATGGCCACATATGTGCCCCACATCTGTCTGGACTACTAATATCCTTCTCCCCCACAAGGCACCTAGATACAAAGGAGGAAGAGTGTGTGTGTGTGTGTGTGTGTGTGTGTGTGTGTGTGTGTGTGTGTGAAGGTCTTCCTAGAAAGTTCAGGCTAGCTTGGAACTCACTGCAGTCCTTCTGCCTCAACCTCCTGAGTGCTGAGATTATAAGCATATGCCATCCTGCCCTGCCTTTTTGATTGTGCTGTACTATTTGTACTACACACATTCCCATTGGATGCAGCTGAAATGCCATGGACAGACTATCCTATGTTACCCAGCTGGAACCAAAACTATTGTTGCTTACCAAACAGATACTTAGAAAGGCCTGCAGGAGAAAACTGTTTAACATGAAAGCCACCATGCCACCTATGAAAGTGTTGGTGATACTTAGTTTTTTGGATATGCAGATCTTAGTACAAGGTTAAAACAAAACATCACAAAAACATAAAAAACCAGGCAGTATGACACTTTTAAAACAATATAACTTGTCAGTTAACATTCCTCAAAGTAAAAAAATATTTTTAATGCCTGATAAAGAATTTCAAAACTGTGTTTAAGAAAGCTGAATGAGGGCCAGTGAGATAGCCCAGCCAACTAAGCACCTGCCCAGGCAAGGCAGGGGACCCCGGTTTGATCCCTAGCACCACATGCTATGCAGGTGCTGGGCCCGCCTCTGTGCATGCTGAGCCAAGACTGGGCATGGTGGTGTATACCCGTAATCCTGGCATTGGGAGGCTGTAAATAGGCGGATCACTATGAGTCTGATCTAGTAGACACCCTGTAGACCCTTCTCTTAAAAAAAAAAAAAAAAAAAAAAAAAAAAATCAAGTAGGATTTATTTCAGGATTTCAAGGATGGTTCCACATACCCAAATCATTAAACATAATATTTCACATAAACAGCAGAGACCAAAAAAAATCACATAACCATCTTAATAGATAAGAAAAAGGCTTTGACAATCCAATATCGACTTATGATTAAAAAAAAATACTTTTAAGAAAATAAACATAGACTAGTTCAGTCTAATTAAAACAAACAAACAAACAAAAAACTTATGAAAAATCTACCAATATCATATTAAACAGGAAAAAAAAGTTTTCACTCTAAAATCAGGAACAGTGGAACTGGGGATGTGACTTGGTGGTAGAGTTCTTGCCTTGTATACACAAGGTCCTGAGTTTGGTCCCACCACCACAGCAAATTAATTAATTTAAAATAAAATCAGGGACAAGGCAAGGATGTCCACTGCCACCATTCCTTTTCAATGCAGTTCTGGAAACATTAGCAAGAGCAATCAGACAAGAGAAAGAAAAGGGATATGTATAAGAAAGGAAGACATCAAATTGTCATTATTTGCAGATGGCTTGATCCTAACCAAATTTGCTAGTATAAAAAGGATATAAAATCCACACAAAAACACAGTTTTCTGAAACAATAAGAATTGCCCTGTTCATAGTAGTGTACACCTTTAGTTCCAGCACTTGGGAGGCTGAGGCAGGAGGATTTTTGGGAGTTGGAGATTAGCCTGTGCTACAAAATGATCTCAAGATCAGCCTCAACTGTATGGTTAGGCCCTGTCTCAGAAAAAACAAAACAAACAAAAAACAAGAAAAATTAAGAATATAATACAATTCACAGTAGCATCAAGAAGAATTAAATACCTTGGAATTCACCTAGCCAAGGAAGCAGAAGACCTCTACAAGGAAAACTAAAGTGCTCTGAAAAAGACGATTGATAAAGATACCAGAGAAAGGAAAGACATCCTCTTTTCATGGATCAGCAGAACCAAGGTAGTCAAAATGGTTAGTTAACTTCCTGGCATAAAGATTTACTGCAGTACCAATCAAAACATTAATAGCATTACTCACAGCACTAGAGAAAACAAACCTAAAATTTATATAGAACCAGAAGAGATCCAGAATAGCAAAAATAACACTGGGAAACAAAAAGCAAGAGGCAAGAAAATTCTTTATTCAAAACCATGTTACAAAGCTATAATAATAAAAGCAGGATGGTACTAGCATAGAATCAGCTATGTGGATCAATGGAATAAAATAGAAAATGAAGAAACAACCATATGCACATTCATCTAGCTGATTTATGACAAATGAGCCCAGAGCATACCCTGGAGGAAAGAAAGCCTCTTTATCAAATTGTATGGGGAAAACCAGCTACTCACATGCAGAAGATTGAATTTAGAGCCTTATCTTTCATCATGCACTAACCTAAAATCAAAATAGATCAAAATCTAAATTTCAAAACAGAAACAATCTGCTGGAGACATAGGTTTGGCAAGGACTTTCTGAACAGAACCTAAACTACACAAAAATAGCATTAAATAAATTCATTTTTTTTTCTTTTTGTATCTTAGGAAAGGGTCTACAGGGTGTAGATCTCACTACTAGATCATATTTGTAGTGATCTGACTATTCACAGCCTTCCAAGAGCTGGGATAGCAGTCACCCACCACCATGCCCAGTCTCAATTGCTGTCTCAGCATGCCCTGGGGGCCAGGCTAGAAGAGCAGGCCCGGGGATTGAACCCCCAGCCCCTGTGCCTGCTTGCAGATGCTTTAATCAGCTGAGCTATTTGGCTGGCCCTCATATCAGATCTAAATATTTCTGCACAGCAAAGAAAACCAACAGAGAGAAGAGACAACATACAAAATGGGGAAA